>CM046362.1:4806755-4831806 GCA_025413025.1 Ficus hispida
TGTTTTGCCCTTGTTACGGCTCAACAACAAGGTTGAAATTGCCGAGGTTGTTGGTAACGTTGTTGGTAGCTCCAGAGTCGTTGGAGTGTAGTTAGAGCTTCCGCCGTCCTTAAAATTGGTGTCAAACTGATTGTAATAACACTAGGTTGTGTGACCAAACCTACCATAGAGCAGACACTAAGGACGATTGTTATTGTTCAGTCCTCGTCTTCCACGCGACCTCTTCCTCCACGACCACCTAGGTTATTACTTAATGAGTGGAAGTTCTGTTGGTACTTACGGGAAATTTATGTTGGTTATTTGTTGAAGGAGGAGAACTATCAATAATACTAGCAGCAGAGGGCTTAAGATGAGTCTTAAGACTCGGCAATAAGGCGGTAGCATCCTTGAATTGTTCAATTCAAGATATATAGGAGGGGCACAGATGAGAGGCTTTCACCGAGAGTATTTGTGTGTAGGTTCGTCTGTGAGAACCCCGATTTTGGGTGGTGTTTCAATTATGGTTTTTTGTTGCTAGTTTTGTTTCTTAACGGTTTTTGGTATGGCCTCGGTTTTATTGGATTCTTAGTATATGATCATTATGATCTTTTTTGGGTGTCCGTTTATGGAGCTTGGTACTTTTTTTTTTTTTTTTTTTTGGTTTAAACCTTTATTTGAGTTTAGACGTGAAACCGATTATTTGTTGATGAGGCTATGTGGGTGTGAGCTATTCTTTTATATCTCGTTTTGATGCTTTAATTAGACTATACGATTCCCCTTTTAAAACATGTAATATTCTTATATATCATAATTGGAGTGGACATTTAATTATGTCAATAAAATTTAACATTACTTAGATCTTAACTATTAAACGGCCATAAAAAGCATACTATCTATTTTTCCTTAGCAACTTTTTTTTTTTTTTTTTTTTGGATTATAACAAGTCCTTAACTATGCTACAAATGAACGTTAAAAGTTTTCACAACGATTTATATAAGGCATGTTTTAAACGGTGGAAAGTTTCAAAAGCCACTGAAAATAATTGAAGTGTATTGGATTCTTCCTCTTCTTGATCGATTTGGGTTAAAGTTCATACCAATGGTTCCGGGACTGGCTGGTTGTGGAGGAATATTTTGTACTTATCACAGATTTGTTAGGGTTATTTTGCAGTCCCACTTGAAATTCTTTTGGCTTTTGAAGTAGAGTTGATAATAATTGTTACATCATAATCTATGCACCTAATTACGATTATTAAAAAAAAAGTAGAGTTGATAAGAATAGTTACATCAGAATTGTTACATGATAATCTATGCGCCTAATTACAATTATTGAAAAGAAGTAGAGTTGATAAGAATTGTTACATCATAGCCTATGCACCTAGTTACGAGTATTAGAAGAAGTAGAGTTGATAATAATTGTTACATCATAATATATGTTAATTAAGATTATTATTGAGTTTGGTTTGAGTGTGATTCATCGTATGTCATAAATTAAGTACAATCTCACCGTGAAGGCATTGTGGAAATTCATAACTCAGCTGATTAATTAAACCTATGAATTTAGAATTGTGTTTGTTATTTGTGAAGCTAGCCAAATTTAGATAGATTTTCTACAATTAATTAATGCTCCATTTTTTTTTTTTCATTTCTTTGTCAATGAAGAGATGGACCATATTAACCTAATTATAGGTTCACAAGAAGGCGATTCAATGATAAATACATACTATTTTTTTCCGTTTTATATTTTTTCATACGATTTTGGCTTGAAGATTTTATAATGACATAAATGTATACGAGTTTTTCAAGTTGTGTAGAGCTTCTTACAGCTTTTTCGCCAATAAGTTCTCTGTGAAGATTATTTTTTATTGCTTTTTGCCTATTTTTATTGTTCAACCCCATAGCCTTAAGATTCCCTTTTTAGTATTAACAAAATTGATAGATTTGTTATATGTAAGATAGGAGCACAATGGGTGCCAAACTAGTTGGCAAGTCTTTTCTTCGTTCCTTGCCAAATCTATCTTTTTTCATAAAAACAAGAGCACGATTTCGTTCCAATATTCATGTCAAACAGCACATATAGGATACCTCATTAAAAAGCTTGCCAAAAAATTAATAATTTTGAAGTTCTTAATCCATATTGTTAGTTGATCTCATGCGGTTTAAGTCATAATATCCCTTTGACAGACAAATTAGCAATAAATTTGAACATGATTCTCTCCGTGTGCCCTGTATTGAGATCATCTATCCAATTTAATTAGTATCTCAAATGAGTTTGAACCAATCATTTTATGACATGTCAATATTGAATGAAGTTAGATGTTGAAGTAATATAATATGACTGTCATTTGGAGCACCAAAAAATTCATAGGAAATTAGAGTCAATATATGCGTCCTAGTCCTAACATACGATCTATTTGGCAAAATTTTCTAGAAGTATTACGGAAGTATTTGGATGATGCTTTCAATCAAATTCATACAAATGTGACTTCTATAAAAATATTTTGAATTTACTTTAAAACTTGTCTAAGGTTTTTAGTAAGAAAATATTAGTTTCATTATGATAACTTTTAGTTGCTTATTGAAAATTTTGTTCATTATGACCTATAAAAGTCTCTTTTAAAAATGTGAATCTAAAAAAATATTTTTGAATTTACTTTAAAACTTATCTAAGAGTTTCAGTAAGAAAAATATTAATTTCATAATGATAACTTTGGTTGTTTACTGAAAATTTTGTTCATTTTGACCTATAAAAATCTCTTTTAAAAACGTGAGTCGAAAAACTTACTATACGTTTGGTAGGAATGAGGGAGTTGTAGATTATCTAATTTAGCGAAATAAGTAAAGAAGAAGAGGTCCTTTCAGTAATCTCTTCAATTTAGAATGATCAAAATTGGGGTGTTTGGAAGGATTTGGAGTCGCCTTCCAATCTTTTCCTTCCTCCTTTCTCTCCCATCAAACAATCGTAATTGACAAAATCTTCTAATCCCTCCATCCCTCTCATTTCTTCTACTTTTCTCTTCTATCATACACACTTTAAAGTAAATGTAAAAGTTCCATCAAACGGACTCACAGCCCCGTAACATACCAAATGTCTTATTGTTCTTTCTCCCTTTATAGTTTTCGTTGATCTGTTCGGCTTGGTAGCCAAACTGTGGCATTTATATATGCGCAAAAGTTGCAGTATAACTATTGACATATATATGTGTGTGTGTTCATAATGAAACTGGTAGCTTCAAGCATAAAAATAAAAGAAATAAAAACCTATAAATAAATAAGATACACTTTATAATTAATTAGTGTGTATCTAATTTTGTTTTTTTTTGTTTTTTTTTGGAATAAGATACATAGTTATTTCATTTTCTAAAATAAGAAAATAAGATATAGTTTTAACTGTTGATATTTCAACTTAAAATCATATATCATGTGAACCAATTATCAGCTTTACTTAATTAGAAAAAAAAAGGAAAATACAAAATTAAAAAGAGTTAATCTTAACCTTTACAAATCATGTATGATAAAAACTTCCAACACTATACCAAAAAGAAAACACAAAACCATGACAAAGTTTCTCATAAGATCTTCTAGCACACAAAATTTTAGCACTGGCCAAAAGAATTTCTACGATATTGATACCGCAGAGTTAAGTAAGAACTTGTCAAGAAAATCAGACTGGGAAAGAAATGTAGCATTTCCCTATAGGACAACGACACGGACCACAAAAAACGACGCCTAAATGTTTTAAACGTCGGTTTAGAACAGACGTGAAATCTGTTCCAGGTTGTAGTGCTATTTGTTTTACAAGGCCTCAGAGGCTTACATGAAAAGCGAAGAGCCGAATATAGCCAAAGACAACCCGCCGGCAAGACTCAGCCGAACCACTTTTCGTAAAAATTGCTTATTACTCGGCAATGCCGGCAAGTCATCCTTGGCTGCATTCCCACTCTTCGCCTCTTCATGCAAAGACTCTTGAACCGATCACCAAATAATAATATATACATTGCTAGTTTATAGCTATATATATTGTAGTATTCTAGTTATATTGATTTTCTTCACATCTTAAACATGAATTCCCAAGTATTACCGCCTTTTTATAGGGCATTTAAGCTCTCCGGAGAGTAGGTTTATGGTGTAGTACTTGAAGTTGTTCTTATTCTCATATATATTCTTTGACGGACCAATTCACTTTTCTATATGGGATTCGACTCCTGTATTCTTTTTTACGTGTCACTTTTATATTTTTTTTAATAATATAATGTTATGTCAATTTAAATACCGCATAAGATAAGAAGATATCGTGTCAATTAACAGACCATGTTTTTACGAGACTGTTAGTGCCTTCGCAAGGGAGCGGGACAATTTGGGCCTACTTGACATATTCAAACGAATAAAGAGAATTCTGCTGAGCTGGATAAAATGCTCCCAATGATTTTGTGGTCCAGAATCAAATCATTCTAGATTTAGCTTTACAGGAAGTCGATTGTGTTTCATAAAGATGATTCTATTTCTCAAAATGCAATAAAGATGATTCTGTTTGATTTGTTTTTTTTTTTTTTCCTCCCTATTCTAGGATTATATGAATTAATTCTGTTTCATATCGCCTATATCATATTAGTTTCTTCTCTATTAAACCATAAATACAAGTTATCGCCTTTGAAAAAAAAAAGAGAGAAAATAATACTAATTATGGTGCTTAAAGAAGTGGTCGAATTAATTGCTATATATATTTTTCAAAATATAACTAATGGAAACAGAAATTAGATGCATCAAGACATGAAATTAATTGTTATCTATATTTTTTAAAAATAAAAATAGTGGTGACAGAAATTAGGCGCACCAAGACATGAAATTAATAATAAAAGGA
Organism: Ficus hispida; assembly: GCA_025413025.1. NCBI lineage: Eukaryota > Viridiplantae > Streptophyta > Magnoliopsida > Rosales > Moraceae > Ficus > Ficus hispida. The sequence goes on from CM046362.1 coordinate 4,811,595, forward strand.
AAATCAATAAATTTTGACGAAATAAAAATACTCCCGATCTCATTGTGTGCTAAAATTATGTCCTCAGCCATAAATACAACTTGATTTATATTTAGTTGTTTATTCATTTTGTGGTGCGATATCTATGATATTATTTATTAAGAAAAAAACGAACGCACTTATATATGTTGAACTTAGGAACTCCTACTTAAATTACTTTCTTCTTACTCATTGAGCTAGTGCAAGTGCAAGCAGGGTGAATAGAACTTGATTAATTCTAAGGCAATACGGCGGTCTTAGTTCTAAATAAAATTGGAAATTAATTTTTTTAAAAAAATAATAAAAGTGGTATTATACACAATATTTGTATGTGTAAGGATCAGATCCCTCAACTATGTTGATGACATGTTTGGATCCCCTAATTGATTGTTGATGACATTTGTTGGTCCCGTCTCATCGAATCCCCTTGACTGACGCATGAAAAGTGAAATATTTATGGAAGAATATATGACCACAGATTTTGGTAATTTTATTTTATTTTTTGTAATAAAAGTTATGTGAAAAAGCAACTTATTTAGTCATAAAATGAAATATCACTAGTCGGCTTTTCTCTTATTAAAAAAAAAAAAAAAATTAAGTGCCTGCACATTGAAAGAATCCTTAATTGATCAAATTCGAGATAAACTCTTATTTTGATTGGGGTCGATTTCACCTACTATATAAGGTAGTTAAAGCCATTAGTTTGAGTGTATAAGACCGTTAGATCGAGTAATATGACTATAATACACCATAATAAGTCACACACACACACACACACACACACACACACACACACATATATATATATATATATATAATTAAACGTTCATATATCTGCATTTAGTAGTAACGTTCGTGTGCACTTAAAAGAGATTATAAGACTATAAATTTTTTTCCCCTTAATTTTTATATTTGAGAAAACTACTTAAATAAATATATTTTTTTCATTTATTAATCAATATATTACAAATTTTTCATTTTTGATCAACATAACATAAATTTTAATCAACTTTAGTTTAATTTTGTATCATTCAGGTATTTTCTCCTAATTAGTTTCACCAACTACATTGAGTCCAAATGAATTAAATTTGTACTGGTAACTACGTAAGAATTACTGTAATTGGCACAGATTTAAATGAGCTGAGGCCTTTCAATTATCCTATGTAAACTGAAGTATTGCTAAACAACAACTGAAATTTAAATTTTTTTGGACGATTAAATTAAACTAATAATATGCTTGGGTTGTTTGACCAAGAAAAGAACATATATAAGAAAGATGTAAATAAATGAAAGAAGGTAAAAAGGGATTAACACTTAAAATATGAAAAAAAATTATAGTCTTATATCCGTCCATGACTATAGTATGGTTTATTTTAGAACGAGAATTACAACTGCTACAAAAAATATTATAGGAACCGTATATTTTTTTAAGGGAAAATATAGGGTATTTTTATATCCAATGATGGTAATCTAAATTATCCTAAATAATTAAACTTATGTGCAATTTTGATTATACATGTTTTTTTCCTTAAAAAAGTGCATGCTATATAATAAATTATCTGTTTCCGTTAAAGAAAAAAAAAAAAAAACAGTAACTGCAGTTTTTTGTTTCTAATTCATAAATTGGTTGAATTTGTAGAGATATTCGATTATAAATGTAAACAAAAAATAAAGTGTAGAAAAAAAAAAAAAACACCTTATGACAGAAGCAAGTATTTGATCTACCTATTTCATTATTTAATTAATGCACCTGTAAATTAATTAAATCACTCAGATTAATTAATTTAGTGGTCTATAAACTTTCTCTGGGGTTCAAAAGTGATTTTCAAAGGAAGAAAAAGGTAGCTTTTGGAAAAAAAAAAAAAAAAAAAAAGTGTATTCCTTTAATCTGGTGGTCCAATATTTGATATAAAATTTAAACTAGCTAGTAGCTAAATTTGTCCTCAATCAATTGTGAGAAGCAATTGCACTTTTCTTTTTCATGATTATTTCAAAAGTTACTTATCAAATGGTCAATTTGGTTACCTTTTGCAGGGATACGTATATTTTGAAAATTCAGTTATAATTAATACTACTGCAAATATATATATGATCAAAATAGTTTGAAATTAGGTCAAAGATATGCTGTGTCCTCAAGCAAATATCAATTCGAAAAAATTTAGTTCTACCTAAACTTAAAAAGGCCAGTCACGTAGTACTGATTCCATCCATGAGCATAAAAAAATGAAAATAAAAAAAAGGGGAACGGAGCATGCTTTTATGATATGCTCGAAAATATATACCGTATATATATATATATATAATTGAACTTGAAGACTCAAAAGATTCTTTGTAAGAAATGGTAGTGTATATGAATGAATATATTCCATGGTACTAGTACGAGTAGTGATACTAATGGTACTCGATAATGATACTAGATTAATGCGACAGTGATTATGTGTGTATATATATATTATGTTTTTTAATGATGGTAACATATGTTAGTACAACATTAAGACACCCAAATTAAGTCGGTATTACTCTAGCATCCTTATTCTTTACAAGTCCAATAATTATTAAAAAAAGATAATACAAAAAAAAAAAAAGTTCAAGTAAAAGATTATGTATACCATTATATATAAATTATATTTGGCAAAATTTTTCAGCTGCTTTTGATTTTTTAACTTCACAAATTGTTGTTGTAAGTATTTGGATAGCCTGTTAAAAGAGCCTCCAGTCAAAACCATAAAATATAACTTCTAAAAAAAAAAAAAAATCTTTTCTGACCAAATGTTGAAAATTTTATCAAAATTCCTGAGTAAGACATTATTAATTTCATTGTAACATTTATATTGCGTATTAGAAAAATTTTTAAAATCACTTTGATCGATTAAGCTCTTTTAAAAATACGATTATTGAAAAGTTATTAATTCGGTTTTTGTTCTTCAACTAACTAAAGGCAAAACCAAAGTTCGAAAAACAACTACAAATTTTCTATGAGATTCGTTTCCGATTCAGGCTTTTTCTTTCCAGAATTAGTAGTCATAGCCTTGAACAAATTGTCAACTCTTCCCGTTTATCCCTACATATATACCTTTAAACAACTATCCCCATCTCTTTCCAAGAAATTGCATATTTAGGATTAGACGCTTTCTCTTTGTTCGATTTTTCTTGTTCTTCTTCATCCGCCAAATCAGTTTGTGATTCGTTTGAAGTCAAGTTGTTTTGAGGGCTTAAAATTTCTCCTTGAAGCTAGCTCAATGCGTAGAAGGACAGGCGACGCTGTCGGAAACTACATATGAGTGTTGTTGTGGCAATTAATTAAACTGATCAATAATTGGGACAAGAAGAATCCGACCCTGGGATCGGATTTGGTTGAACTCTCTTGTTTCTTGCTCAAACTATCTATCGGCAACGAGGCATTGAACTCGGGGGCGAGTAACCATGAGAAGAAGCGTCCTCAGTAGAGTCAGAAATCTCAACCGCGCGTAGAATCAAAGAGGAGCTATATTAACCTTGTTAACTACGTTATCTATACATAGAAATTTGTTTACCATTTCTCAGCAGGGTATATTAGTATGGACACCGTTTTCGTTGTCATTGTCATTTACAATAGAACGAACATAAATTTTACTAAGAGGGACTTATTTTGAGATGCAAGATTTTCTGGAAAATTAAAAATAACTACAGCTTTCTCTGAAATTTGTGCCCCTTTTTTTTTTTCGCGTGAAAATATCTGTATTTATGCTGTATTTCTTTTGACGAAACGCACCTGAAGAAAAAGAAAAAAAAAATTGAACAAAGGATCAATAAGTTTAAAGGGAAAAAGATGCGAGATTAATGAAGAAATTATTCCAAACTCTTTAAGATCTCACATAATATGGATAGGAGAGCATATGAAAGAGTGAACTAAAGGATAATTTACCGCGAGATATATATACATATATATATTAATATGAATTTAGATATAGATGATTCAAACTCTACACCTTATGATGTAATTAGGTATGGAATTACTACTTGACTATTCTTGCAATGTCTAATCTTCCAAAAGACATTGCAGCAACTAAGTGACGAACGACCCTGGCTGGTAATGAGCAAGTAGTCATTGGCTTATAATGAAAGCCAACCAAGTGATACGTACAGTCAGATTAAAATTCATTTGCTAAAAATGGTCCTCCAAAAGCATCGAGATTTAGATCCTCTTGTGAGGACGCCATGCTAAAAAGCTTACTATGAAAGAAGAAAAACTCGAGATAGACAAATTAAATAAAGGGAAAAAAATGCATATGTGTTACTGGTTAAAAGAAAAACATTCAAACAACTGAAAATTGAATTATAGGAAATGCAACTATAGTCGTAGAAAGTCAGTCATGGAATATTATATTCAGCGGCTAAAAACTCTTAATAGTAAAAACTTGGCATTCCCGCCATTGTAAGATTAGGCGCCTTAGTTCTGTGACTAAATACTTGTTCAGTCGGATGGCAGAATTTCTATGTACAATTGTTTGATATATCAATTTCCCCCCAATGCCACTTAATTTTTTTTTTTTTTTGGAATCACATTTTAGATATCCTTCCCTTACTTCTCACCATCAATTTTCATGTTATGTTTCCTCTTTTTTACATCTTCCTTCTCTCTCTTCTCGCTCTCTTCGCATGCTCCCTCCACCTCTTTCTCTCTCTGCGTGAAGTCTCATAAGATCGGTGGTGGGCATATGTCACTTACAGGGACGAAGCCAAGAAAATTTCTGAATAAAGGGCTGCTTTTTTTTTTTTTTTTTTTGAAATTCTTAGGGAGGCTTGAAATAAGCCAAATATTTACTGAATTAATAGTCTAGTAATTACTAATTTTAGGGGACTTAATTCCCTTCAAAAAAATTTTTTTTTGGGGGGGGGGGGGTGGGGGGTTAAAAGAAAAAAATATGGAGGGAAGGAACATTTTTCTTTAAAAAAAAAAAAAAAAAAAGAAACAATGGGCCACTAGCTATGTTCCTGGCCACTTAATCGAATCTGGTCACTTTTTACTAAAGATATTTGTCATATACATATTAGATTTTTTAGAAGTTCTGAATAAATTATATGTTATGTTCTAAGAAAAGTTTCCCATAGCTTGTAAATTTTCATTGAAATCTATATTTCCTCTTAATATTGTGCTACTAGATATCTATATATATATCTACCGATACCGATATTTGTATATTTGTGAATTCTTGAGTGTATGTCTGTATACGCGTGTGGAATATATATCATGAGCATCCGCATTTGATTGCATGCATAGTAACACACAAACTATGATGGTTTGGAACATATTCAGTCAGACATAGAGAATAATAAATGTCACTGGAAAGCTTTTCGTAGCTTTGATTTTGGCTGCAAAAAAAAAAATATATATATATATATATGTGTGTGTGTGTGTGTGCGTGTGAATAAACTTTAAGCTTTGCGTACGATATCTTTTAGTCAAGTGATTGGAATCCCTTTAATTTTTCAAAGAAGTCTTCGGCTAATTGTCACATCTTAATCTTTCGGCGAGACATTCTATTCTTACTTCAAAGTCAAGGGTCGAGAAACTTGCATTTAGAATCAAATCTGTAGCTAACTAGTGCATTCGTTACCAGTAAAATTCTTATAAGTTACAATATATATGAAAATGAACTCAAATAAGTTGTTCCCACTACTACAAAATGCAGATTACACGACAGTTATTACACGACGGTTCGTTTGGAACCGTCGTGTAAAGTGGGTCTTCGCACCCACTTTACACGACGATTCCATAGAACCGTCGTGTAATGTGTTCTTCGCACACACTTTATACGACGGTTCCATAGAACCGTCGTGTAATGTGTTCTTTGCACACGCTTTACACGACGGTTCCATGGAACCGTCGTGTAAAGTAGGACTTTACACGACAGTTCCATGGAACCGTCGTGTAATGTGGTTTTCGCACACACTTTACACGACGGTTCCAAGAAACCGTCGTTTAAAGTGGTCTTCGGACACACTTTACACGACGGTTCCATGGAACCATCGTGTAAAGTATAGGGACTCTTGGCTGGGGAAACGTGCTGCCTTCCTTGGCTGGGGAAGCGCGCGGGCGCGCACCTGGAGCCTGCTTCGGCTTGATTGAGCGCGCGGGCGCGTGCCTGGGTCACGCGGGCGCGCGCCTTGGTCGCGCGGGCGCGCGCCTTGGTCGAGCAGGTGTGCGCCTGGTTCTGGTGCCTCTGGCCTCTGGTTTGGCTGGGGGCACGTGGGGGCGCGCTGAGGTTGCGCGGGCGCGCGGCTTACACGACAGTCACTGGGGGACCGTCGTGTAAACCACCCGGTTTGGCTTACACGACGGTCCCCCAGGACTGTCGTCTAATCCTCCAAATTGGGGGCTTAGACGACGGTCCCCAAGTGACCGTCGTCTAATCCTCCGATTAGACGACGGTTTTTTCCGAACAGTCGTGTAATGCTCAAAAATTTTGAAAATTTTAAGTTTTCATTTTTCGAATTCCGCGCGAAAACTAATTACTTAAATACAATTTCCTCTTCATTTCTCTTAATATATTCGCTCGCATCTCCTTATTTCTCTTCACACTCTTTACTTTTCTCAAGTACCCACACATACTTCACCAACCCGCCGACACCTCTCTTTTAAATTCTAGTCAATCCGCCATTGCCGCCGCCGCCACTTCCTTCTTGCTTTGGCCGTTATTCTTTTTCAAAGAAAAGTAAGGTGACTTCATATATAAACTAAACCACATTTGCTTGTTTGTATTGTTGTTTGTCACTAAAGATCCATTGTTGCAAATTAGTGTGTTTGTTTTTAATATTTCTCTTTGTATAGGGGAAAAATGATTGTGAATCGTTAATTTTGACACTTTATACACATTTATGAACACGCTTTTTTTACGCACACAACATGCTCGACGGAATGCCATAATGAGTTTTCCTTTTCGAAAAGGATAATAGAGTTTGATCAATATTCAAAGCATAACTATAGCAAGATTACATGAAGTCTTCTAGCAAGATTATATGTAAGTCAATTGTAATATGTTAATTTTTTTTAATCTTAATTATTATATTATCTTAATTAATTAGTTTCAATTTTACCAATTTGCTAGGGCCTTATCGGATTGGAAGATTATGGCCGGTCAAGGGATTAGAAGGAGACAAGACTATAAAACCATAATCTCGGGTCGTCCTTGTCCTCTCCAAGAGGGAAGTGTTAAATGTAGTTATTTTATTTTAGGTTTTATGAGGGACATAGTGTTGAATGGAATTGACGTACTAGAAAGTAAAGAATTTTATACTTATGAGGATTTGGATTTGATTACGGGAGAATGAGCTAGCCATGTAATGCAATTCATTAATTATGATATGTGAACTTGTAATGTAAAAATTGGTATGTATTTTTAATTTGATAATTGAAGTTACTATCTTGGATCGTGTATTGGATAACATGCAGGTTAGGCTTGCACGGGAAATCACCAAAAAAACCCAAATTTTTTTTTAAATAAATACATTACACGACGGATCTTGAACCGTCGACGTCGTGTAATGTGTACATTACACAACGGTTCGGAGAGGAACCGTCGTGTAATGCCAAGAACCATCGTGTAATGTCTGACATTACACGACGGTTCGGCCAAGAACCGTCGTGTAATGTGATTTTAATGACGACGCACCGTGGTGTAACATTGAGATACCACGACGGTAACGGAACCGTCGTGTTATATACCACGACACTGGATTACACGACGGTTGGTATACCGTCGTGTAAACTTTACACGACGGTAAAAAACCGTTGTGTAATCCACAATTTTTACTAGTGTCCATAAGTGTTGTCTCTAATCCTGTCCCAGCAACAAAATGAAGCCACGACAATATACAAATTAAGATGAATGGAGAATCAAATTGATTTGCCAATATTGTTTTTAAAAGTTTTTTTAAAATAACTTTCTGAGGTTTAAAACTGCTTCGAGTGTATTGGGATAAATTTTCATATAACTTTGGCCCTTCAAAAGTGTGAGATTGTGAATTTGTTACACATTATTTAGGTATTAAACTTCTATGGTGTTTATTATATGTAGATTGGACACATCTCCCTTTGAGTTAGATTTTGAGGATGAGTTGTATCAGAATCCATTTATCATGGTATCAGATGATAGGTTGGGATCCCGATCTGTTTACATGACATGCTATGTGTGATGAAGGGTGGTAGGTTGTGAACAAAAATTTTAATAAATAGTATTTTTACGTGGAATAAGTAGCTGTGAATAGCAAATTTAGTAGGTAAATAATCAATCTACTAGAAGTAAATAAATCATTTAGTAAATTTCTACTCTTATATAGCAATTCAATCATTTATTGTAATCATGCTATTTACTTAATTCTCTCTCCAAAACAATAAGTTACTGGGGTATTTATATGTAAATTGCGAACCATCTCCCTTGAGTTAGTTTTTGTGATGAGTTTTTCCTAAGATTATTTACAAAAAAGAAAGATTCCAAATATAGTTACAAAATTTTCAAAATCCCTTTTTAGAAGACTTTTTAGGTTTTATATATTTCACGCAAACTACATTTTTATTATTAATTAAAACTTTGTATATCATTTTTGTCTCATGAAGCATTTTAAATATGTTTCTGATACTAACAAAAATTTATAAATTAAAAAAAAAAAATCATAAGTTTTGTTTATCTTTTTTTAATATCTAAAAGCTTAGGAAAACACAAATGGTAAACGAGTATATGCCATGGAACGGTAAATGTCTTTCCAAAGGGATTGTCTTTGGGTTCTCTGATTTCTTACTTTAATTGTGCATGATTATACACGAAATATCTTCTTCTTCTTCTTCTTCTTCTTTATATTTTTATATTTTATTTATTTTTATCGCTCTCTCTTTTAGCCTCTCTTGGAATTTGTAAAAGCGGCCGGTCTTTACTCTCTTGGCAAAATTTTTTTTTTTTTGGTTCTGAGTTTGTCTAGTGAATAGTTTTTATTGAGGTATATATATTTTCCCGAGATAATTCAAAGTGATGGCTTTTGCTTTATTATACAAAGCTAAAAATTAAATACACAAAAGAACAACAAGGTTAAAAGAAAAGCAACGTGAACAACTAAAGCAAAAGGAAAAACAAAAATTGTGTAAAAGGGCAGTTGATTGGGATGACATATTAATTACTTTTTAAAATTTAAAACTCTTTTCACTTCGAATTTTAAGTTTAAACAAGTTTTTATTCTTTGGTAGGGCCTATGGATATTTAAAGAAGAATTCTGGTCCTCCCTCACTTTATTAGTTGTTTTTCTGTTTCTAATTTTTTTAAAACTAATTATTCCTTTTATAGTATTACCAACATGATTAGGTTTCATTTAGAAAAGAACAGTATTTGTTACCAATCTTTTTTTTTTTTTTTTGAAATTAAAGGTACAAGATTCAAACTATACACTGGACCTTTTGTTATCAGTTGGAGCACCAAAGATTTCTAATAAAGTTTCACAAAACAAATTCCCGAATTTGATACCAACAAATAAATAAAATAAGTAAATGACATACCCACTATATAGTTTTATGTTTGTCACCAATTAGTAACCTAAGTTTTCCCGGTGCTTTTTTTCTGCTAGTTTCTTGCCTGATGAAGCATTATTTTCTGGCAATCAAGTAAACATCGTAGGTCGCCTTAGCGTTTTGCATGAGAAGAAAATATAGCCAAGTACAACTCGCCGGAGATTGAGAAAACTGTACGTTTATATAAAAATATGTATCTCCGTGCAGTTATATGCAATCACACTGGCAAGTCATCCTTGGCTACAATCAAATCTTTACCACTTCATGGAAAACTCACAACCAAATGGTATAGATACGTAGGTCGCCTCAGCGTTTTACATGAGAAGAAGGGAAGAAAATATAACCAAGAACAACTTACCGGAGATTGAGAAAACTGTACGTTTATATAAAAATATGTATCTCCGTGCAGTTATATGCAATCACACTGGCAAGTCATCCTTGGCTACAATCAAATCTTTACCACTTCATGGAAAACTCACAACCAAATGGTATAGATACGTAGGTCGCCTCAGCGTTTTGCATGAGAAGAAGGGAAGAAAATGTAACCAAGAACAACTTGCTGGAGATTGAGAAAACTGTACGTTTATACAAAAATATGTATCTCCGTGCAGTTACATGCAATCACACCGGCAAGTCATCCTTGGCTACAATCAAATCTTTACCTCTTCATGGAAAACTCACAACCAAATGGTATAGATACGCAGGTCGCCTCAGCGTTTTACATGGGAAGAAGAGAAGAAAATGTAACCAAGAACAACTTGCCGGAGATTGAGAAAACTGTACGTTTACACAAAATATGTATCTCCGTGCAGTTACATGCAATCACACCGGCAAGTCATCCTTGGCTACAATCAAATCTCTACCTCTTCATGCAAAAATCGCAACCAAATTTCAAATCCTTCATAAGAAAAAATTTTTTTTTTCTGTGAAAGCTAGCCATGACACAATTTGAGAGGCCTATACAATTAGCATATATATATATATATATATATATATATTGTGTTGCTACGTCTTAATGATGGCCGTCCATATGGTTGGTATTTATAGATTAATTTTTGAACTTGTAGTGGAAATTGGACTTGATATATATTTACATATATTCTCTGTCTGCACAACTTTCCACAATGGGAAATGCTATCTATCTTTGGCAAGCCACTCAAAGCGAATGGCCCTCAAAAAGGATGCACCAAAGTTTTGATGATAATATTTAGGAGCATTCTACACCTAGTTGGTTGTAGGGCATCTTATTGATTATGCACGGAATGATAAATTCAATCAAAATCATAATTAAAAAAAGTTATTACAATTTACAACATTTGATCTAAATCTAAGGATGGAAAATTGAGTCATAACGATAAGATATTCTTTTTTTTTTTTTTTTTTTATCATCACAAAAAAATTCTTATATTATTTTATTTAAACTTTTGTTTTTCCTTGGTGGTTTGATGTATTTTATTTAAACTTGCCTATATCAAAGGATGGCTAACTTTTTGCTTGAAAAAAAAAAAAAAAAAAAAAAGGTATGGGCCATATTGCCGGGATGGAGCAACAGGGCATATCTTTTTTTTTAATATATATTTTTTAATTTGACATATAGAAGTCATCCCCACTATTCCTTAGAAGGAAAAGGGAAAAACAACTTTATATTGTAAAGTCATGAGGATCAAATCTTTTCCACGTTCAGCAAATTTAGAAGACACAATTTTGAGTTTTTGTTTGTAAAAGACTTACGATAAACATTGTATTTTTACTTTATCAATAGATAATTATGTTTAGTTATTAAATTGATTTTTAGTGGTATGATCTATAACTAATTAGATGGAGTTTTGTATGTCATTTTGTAAATTTTTAACATGTGAACTCACAAATCAGAATGTTAATTTAATGACTAACTTAAAAGTATATATCGATAAGATCAAATTGGAGCTCCTATTATAAATTTTTCCTTCTTTATTTCTCTTTTCTTTTTAAAATTTTTAGGCTCTTTTAAAATTTTTTTTTATTAAACCGTATTTTTTTATTCTTACATTACCGTAAACGTACTAATCACTACTAGCAAAGTGGAATATTGAATTCCCATTGGAATTGCTTTTTAACGGTGTCACTTTTAGAGGTTCGGTTATAGGGCGCCGATTTTTAGATTCGTTTATTCTTTTCAATAAAAAAACAAAAACAAAAGAAAAAACTGATTTTGAAAAGATTAAATTAATAGCTCCCTAGAACATTATTATTATTATTATAGTTGTTGTTGTTATCATCATCTTCTTCATCATTATTATTTCAATAAAGAAAGATTATTTATTCATTAATTACTTCTTAGAGTCTGCTTTTTTTTTTTTCCTGCGATTTTTTTAAGTCTTGGGACTGGTTTCTAAAGTAAAAACAGAAAATATTATATGATTTCGCCAAGCTATTTAATTCAATTATTTATTCCCACTCTTGTTTTGATGGAACTTTCATACTTCTAATAACCCACTTGAACCTAAACTATTTAAGATTCATAAGTCTTATATGCATAATACTTCTATTTCCACACAAGAATATTTGTTTCACAACTACATATAGAGAAAACTGGCATTTGTCCTTAATTTTTTAAATAAAGAAGGCGATTTAATTCAATTAAAGTAAAGACTGTAGTTATGGCACTTATTAAAATTAATATCAAGGTCAATTCATTATGATATAAAAAATATTTAAAGCATTATTGACTTTCTAAAGAACAAGGAAGATTTAATTTCTCCAGGCATTATTTTTCGATTGACATGCACATAAGTGTTGAAAAAAAGAAAAGAAAAGAAAATATTTGGGCTCCGCAACAACCTTAAAAACTCTTCCAAAGATATGGCCCTCATAAGTTACATATCTGACAAGCAATGATGTTAAAACACACAACAACGGTAAACATAGTTAGGTTATCACGACCTGATTGATATCTCACTAGTTTAAATTGTTATTATTATAGTATGAGTATAACAAAAAAAACAAAAAAAACAAAAACAAAAACTATAAAATAGAGGAAGAAGACTAACGAATCCCTTAGGAAGGATTGTCGGAGTTTGAGATGAAGAAGAAAAGAGAAGAAATAGAAGAAAAGAGTTAGGGTTGTTTCAAGTTAATTTTTTGAACTGACTCTTACTATATTTCTGAAAGACTGTACATAAATATTTGTTTATTATAAAGAATAAGTTCTATTCATGTATGTATAATGTTTTGCCACGTGCTCAAGGTGAAGTTTTCAAAATCTACTAATGCAATTTACAATACAACATGGCAAGCCGATTTCATTTAAATATACACACGTATGAGAAACTATTAGGTTGACCGGTGTACATAAATTATATAAAGTGCCAGTTTGTATAGCCCCACAAGGGATGGAGTTGGAATAAGATTAAAAAGAAAAAGGAAAAAAAAAAAAAAAGCACGGTCATCTTATAAATGGAAACATCTTTTTTTTTTTTTTGGTGGATTTTCTAGAGAGGACGAATAGAATTTATTCCAATTTTGTAATTGAAATCCAACCAAGTGCTCGCTCTAGTTGAAGCATATAAATGGTTTATCCATTATTATTCAGCAAAAAAGTCGGTTTGACTAAAGAATTAGGACATTTTTGGGTGGTATGAAAACACCATTCATGCAACTTGTGGGTTAGTCTAATTTGGGCAGCAAGAAATGGATACCAAGGCAGAGAGACAGACTTTGAAAAGACAATCATACTCTATATGTTTTTTTTTCTTTTTATTTATTTATTTGGCAATGAGGGGTTTGAATTATATATCGTTTGGTGGCGTTAGATATGAAATTATTGTTAAATTATGTTTTTTCGATAGTTTTTTTTAGTAGATAGTAGGAATCGAAGAGGGCAAGAAACGTCCTATTTCAATTAGCACCAAAGGGCCCTTCTTAGTCTCTTTCATTAAGCTAAAGAAAGAAAATGAAAAAAAAAAAAAAAAGATTGAAAAAACTCACAAACTCAACAAACATTTTGATATAATATTAAAAAATTGAATAATAATTGGCTTGCTCAAAATAAATGAAAGATGCCTTATCTCATCAAAACCCCTTCGAATGGCAAAATCTTAGAGGAAAAATCTATCCCAGGGAAAATGAATAGAGTGCATGATCATACATAAGATACTAATTTATGTGAATGAAATTCTGAAGGATATATATATATATATATATGTATGTATGTATGTTTATATTCACTCGATGGCTGAACTGGAAATTCAACAGATGAGCAATGTTCCTATTTACCAAATATCGAAACCACCAAAAATTACAATGAGCACTTTATATTACTATGTTGTGATGCTGACCATTAGTAGAAGTGCCAACTTAATTATTATTTCAGTAGGGATGTATAGGAAACGATAAACTTTTTTAGCTCCAAGGTAAGCCTCCTTACTCATTCATGCTAATTAATTGGCTTCCTCTTGCTATTGGATGGATTAAGGTGAATACTGATGGTTTTGTTAAGGGTTATAAGAATCGGGGCTGTTTGTAGTGGTATATTTAGGACCTATCGGGAATTGGTTTAAGGTTGTTTTGCGACTTTTTTACCCAATTCTTTTTCCTTTGAATAGATGTCGTTGCATGTTATTTTGGCTTAGAAACTAAATTAATGTCAAAGTCTCACTCATTTACAAAAGGATAATTCCGTTGCTGATAAACTAGCTTTTAGGATGTTTCTTTGGCACTTTACTTATGGTGATCTTCTACGCCGTATTTTCTTGCTCCTTTGGTCGCAAAGAGAATGGATACTTGCCCCCTTATTACTGGTTTCCGAATATAATACATACATACATAGTTGTTGAGAATTGTTCCCTTAATTTAATATCATCAAGAGCAATAAAACTTGCAGAATAAAGTAAACGATCACAACATACTTAAATTGAGACTAATTCACTATGACGATAAAAAAATTTACAACAAAAATCGCACGCTATATCAAACACTCTGTATTTTTCTCTAACATCTCTAATAATAATCCCTAAAATAAAAAACTGAATAATCGAAATTATAAATATTAAATCCCCAAAATCAACCACATGATGTCTATGCATAAGAAATTTTTTGTATGATATTAAATTAGGCTTCATAAGTTCATAAAAATCATCACATGCATTATTTATACTATAATTTTTAAACTTCAGTTGTCCATGTCGTAATATATAACCAGCCATAATTTCACTCTCAAAACAATCAAAATATATTAATCTATATTAGTCAATTACGATTAGCATTCTTTTCCTGACGAGCCAAAATACTTGCACAGTAAGGTGGGAAAGTTTTTGGACAATGCAAAAAGCAGGTATTTTGTTCGACGCTGAGCAGGCCACTCCCTTTGAATGGTTTCCTTTAATGGATATCCTATCACTAATCCTTTTAAGAAAGTTGGTCAGAGTGCAGAATGCATGTATAATCCGCTCTCTTTCTCTCTCTTTTCTCTCCGTCCTAAGGTTTTGCAGCATTCCCTTTCCTTTTTTGGGCCGGAGTTCGGCGGCATCTTCGGGTTGGCCTCTAAATTCCCATTACATATAGAGGAGATTTTATCGTCATAAGAAATATCTGGGTTACGTCGTGGCTATACAAAGTCATTTTGGAATGGATATGGCGTGTAGAAGACGAAGACTTGTTGGGTGCTTGGTCTTTCAACGACAAGTATCTTGTCAATGGCTTTGTTTGGCTCGGTCTTGGCAGTTACTGGCCTAGTTGCAGCCGATGATTTAATCTATGATAGTGAGATTTTTTTAGTTTTTTGTAGGATTTTAATTTTTATAATGAAGTCTTTGACTGTACCTTTTAGGTTTAATACTTTGGTGTTTTCTTTTATATTATAGTTTGTAATGACAGTGGTGGTATCATCACCTTCTGAATTGGTTAGTTATATGTCAGATTTAAATTTATGTGGTATTTTAATTTCATAAAATATGAATATAAACAGATTTAGCGGTGGCCTTTGTGCTACAATTAATAGCCTCTCAATCGATCAGGAGTTTCTATCAATTGTAGAGGAATTGTCAAAAAGAGTTTTATACGTGTTTGATAGTGATATGTCAACATACTATTTCGTTTCGAGGCCTGAAACATCTGTTTTTCCTTTTGTGCGTCATCAGAATGTACCAATGATACTAATTTTTGTTGAGAATTTTATCTTTATAATGCGAGATCAAACACATATATTTGTAACTTCTATTCTGAATTGAATGAAAATTTCCCTTTTTAAAAAAAAAAAAAATTTGGTCAGACTGGAGAATATATACATGCTCGAATATTAGCCTTTTTCCATCCAACTAGCTACAAATTTTTCTATATAAAATGTCACCAAAATCTGCCATTGATACATGCATCCAAAAGCAGCAGAACCAATGGTCCGGTTTCGGGTTGGGAGTTTTGCACGACGAGGTAGAGAGATGAACGCAGCCAAGGATGACTTGCCGCGGTATGGTTCCATTTTCTTAGGAAGATCTAACAACTTCCATGCTTCAACAGAGCAAAAACCGTCGGCAAGTCGTTCTTGGCTACATTTGCCTCTCTTCTTCACGTGTAATACTCTAAAGGCCTAGTTATTTACTATATTACAGATTGCTATGCATATTGCAATTGTCTTAGCTCTTTTTCTTCTTCTTTTTTTAATCAGCAGGAATGATCTTATTTTTTCTATTCAATTCGTGTTCTCAACAATATCATGACATATCGATAAACTGAAAAAAAAAAAAAAGATGTGAGTTGATTTAATTAATATAGTATTTTAATTGAAGCATCATCGTAGGATATAACATGCCAAACTTTGATGGTATGTTTGGAATCATTGTTTGAGATGAAATTTATAGTTAAAGTTTGTTGACTTGTTAAAAACTAATTATAATTTTTATTAGTTTTTCAGAGAAAGATAAAAATTAAAAACGGAATGCATGCCGAGTCTTTTCAACCACCGTGAGCCTAAAAATTTCAGATGTTTCATCCCGGGCCGAAAGCTGAGGTATGGGCCTCTACGCCTGTGTTTGGGGCTTTTGCTAGACTGAAAATGAGAAAAAAAGTTTGAGTATTTTTAGGAAATAATTGAAATAAATAGCTAGCAGATTTTAAATAGAATAAATATTATGATTGTAGACATAATTTAACAGTAATATTACACTTGATTTAAGGTACAGAATTCAAAACCCTCTATCCCAAGTTTTAAAAAATATAATAAATAATAAAATTTCTATTAATATCTAATAGTTTAGAGCCTTTTTATTTACTTCAATTTACTTTCCTAAAAATACTATCTAGTTCAATTTTTGACCCATCAAATTTTTGTTAAAAAAGTTTGGGGCTTTTGGTATTTTCTAGACTAGTCTGTTCCTTCCTTTTTCCATTCTACCATTATTAAAATATTATAAAGTTTCACAAAAGACATGAATCTTTATGCTCATATAGTGTGAGGGCATTCCGCAGCTGCTTTGTTGTCGGATCTGACAGTTAGCGGGTGCCAACCTAGTTTTGATATGCTATCTTCTTTTAACATCCATATTTCTCTTTTAATTATCATTATTTTTTAAAAAGAACATTCTCCTAAATTTCTTGCCTGGTTGCTGGTATTAATTATCTGCTGAGCTATTCCGATGATAATGGTAGTTTGTGCTAGGCTACCAACTTAATCAACTAAGCTTGTGTTTGGTATACGAGTTTAGAATGAAATTTTTAACTTAAAGTTGGTTGACTTTTCAAAACTAGTTATAATTTTTGTTGACTTTTCATGATAAGATAAAAACTAAAATAAAAACTTTATTTTCAAACCTGAAAGCTAAACGGAAGCTTCTACAACGCTAGTGGTATTGCGTTAGGTTATGGATATGACTTGCTCGAGACCAGCTACTGAGGGTAGTTTGCTGCAGTCTACTTGTGTTAATTTACACGTCTATTTAGGCATCAGTAGTAGTGTGCCGCTTTACTGAAGTTAGCTTGCTATGTAAATATCCACAGTAACCTACTGAGATATTGAAGAATTTTTATTCAATTGAAAATCAGAACTAACCAAAACGTTATCTATCTATTTATTCTAAAAGAGACTGTGGATTATCCATTGTTGAGGCTCTCGGGCTCAACCCTTTCGGCCCGTAGGCTCTCCCCGGAGGGCATAGGTGGTACTGGGCTGGTCAACAGGGCTGCAGCCCTAGCTCCCCAACCCGTCCCGGGGGGCGCGGACGCTCACACCCGGAAGTTGTTGATACCAGGGTTCGAACCCTTGATATCCTTTGAGAACACAAAGTTCCCACTTATCTGAGCTGCAGCTCAGATGGGTGGGAACAACCTCCGGGTGTGAGCGTCCGCGCCCCTCGGGACGGGTTGGGGAGCTTAGGCTGCAGCCCTGTTGACCGGCCCAGTGCCACCTGTGCCCTCCGGGGAGAGCCTACTGGCCGAAAGGGTTGAGCCCAAGAGCCTCAACATCCATAAAACCGAATAAAAAAGAGAGAAGGCAAGAAAAGTGTGCTCTTGTCCCCAAACAAGATTTATAAAAAGAAATTGAGGCTTGATGTGTGTGTATATATTAATATATATATATATATATATATCGAAGTTTGATGTCTTGCACCGGAGATCGATCTCTCTTATCATAAGTTAATATGTATTACGTTGGTCTTGTTACTCTCGTACTATTCCTTGATCAATGGTGAAAATCGAGGAAATCTTGTGCCTCACTGCGGAATAAGATACATTTTAAATTTATTTACGATCATATGTACACAATCACTCAATAATACTGTTTAGAAATCATACTATATCTATTTCTGAGAGGTCTAAATTAATAACAACAATTTAGTTCCATCAAGTCACACATTTGAGACAAACTATGTCAAGTTGGAAAGAGCAAGTAGTTTTCCAAAGGAGCTAAGGAGCTCGCACTTGGCTCCAAAGGTATTGCTCGTGTAGGCGCACGATTAAGACAAACGGGTTCCCATGAATTTGTGTGAGGATTTCGAGGCGTCACTCATTTAGTTGTGCGATCTCTCGCAAGACTTCCCTACCAACCAAACCTTCCATAGTGGCTATGTCGGGCTAATACTCACTTGGTTATACCGCCTACCATGCATGATCATGGCGCAAAAAAGCTTCGCTACCTTTGTGCACGGATACCAATAGAAATCTTCCATGCCCACTATTGGTAGCCTGCTAAGTTACCGATGATAGCATGCTGTGCTACTCCAACGATGAACATGATTGTGGTAGCCTGTCGGATTACTTACCTACCGAGCTACTCCGGTACAAACTTATCAACGTACTTCAACAGGACCAAAAAAAAAAATAAATAAATAAAAAAATAAAGGTACTTTGAAATGTAGATTCTAAATAATCTTTCCAAAGTTACAAAAGTTGTATAGCATCTGATTCGGTAATTTACATTCCACTTTTTTTTGTTTTTGTTTTTTGTTTTTTAATAATTAAAGTTTCTCTAGTTAACGCTAATCTAAATTGTTGTTTGCCTATCTCAGGATGGAGTATTGTTTTGTGTTTGTTTTAAGCCGCAGTTGCTTTTTTTTTTTTTTTTTGGGGATCTTAAATTCTCTTGGTTCATTTTATTTTTAATAATATTTATTCAGATGGTTGGTGTAACATTGACAACCTAATTGGGATGTATTAATATTTATTCTATAAGAGCACGTGTGATTAAAAAACCATGTGTAGAGTACTGGAAGTAACACATGACGACTTGATAAGTGTAGATGAAAGTACTATAAAAGTGTCATTCACACAAAAGACCAAAAAATAAAAAATAAAAAAAGGCTGAAATGAAAAGAAATAAAATTAGGCCAATTTGAAAAAAAAAAAAAAAAAGATTTTGTTTTGGACGAAAACAAGTGCAAAGTAATATTTTTCTCCTTTCTTGTATGCTATAGATAAAGAAATATTAATTCTTCCGGAAGCATCCGATCAAAGGCAGAGCAAACATGGAAAATTTCCCTTGCATTACTTAGTTTTATGTCCATCCTCTTAATTCTTTTCCCTTTTATCTCTCTAGACTTCTTTCTCACCACAAACTTTTTGGTAAAGTTTAGCTGTTTAGTATGCAAACCAACGAGAACAAAATTAAAAGATTATTTTTTCTTTTTCGGTATCCAAATAAAGTTCGTTCACTTGTAATTGATCATAAACTTGGAAAAGACCATACTAATATAATTTTTAGAAAAACACAGAGAAATACACGCACATATTAATATAAAACCTTTAAATGGTTAATGTTTATCATGACCATGATATCTTTTTTGCATCATTCCAATATATGAAAAAGAAAACATAAAATTAACCTAATCATAAACTGCAATTGAAATAAAAATTAGTAAAACATATAATCAATTTTGCAGTGCATAATGAAAAAGGAGACTGATGGTATTGAGAGCAAAACCGAGAGTCGATATGATCATCTAAAATTTCGACGGAAACTAGCTGTCGCAACTGTATAAGATACCTTCCAATTCGCATAACAAACTGGCCATGTGATGAAAATTCCATATCTCTACTTTGTTAAACGTTGTGGCTTTCATGATATCAACGCATAGCTTCCATTTAGTGATGAAGTCACGGGCTCCTAACATTTAGCGATTTCATAAGCAGGTAGTGGCCAAAAAAAAATATATATATATATATACATATATATATATATATATATCTCTCTCT
>CM046362.1:4831906-4877839 GCA_025413025.1 Ficus hispida
ATTGAGCTTATGCTCTTACAATTTCAACTTGAAATACATGTAAATTTCAAATTGAATGCTTAATTGAAAGAGATTAAGGTCTAGAATGGTTTACCTTGATTTATCTCCAAAAATTGGTTAGGGTTTGGCTCACAAAACTTTTCCTCCTAGGACACCACCCAAGGCCGGTTTTGTTGCACCAATTGGCACCAAAATTGGCTGATTCTTAGTGGCTGCTTGCACCTAAACTAAGCTCTCTTAAATCCAAATTTTCTCACTCACTCACCCCCCCTTGGCAGCCGGCTGTTGGCCCCTAAAATGGACACCAAAAACTGTTAAAATTTTTGATTGAACTTGCTAGGGAAAACCGAAGACTACAACATCAAAACCCCTAAGTTTCTCAATTTTTTTCTTCACTCAATCACCCACTTGAGATTGCAGATTTTTGGAGAGGGAAAATGGGCAGAATTTGGCTGCTTTTTCTGATTTTTTGAACTAAAAACCGACCACCCCCCTTGGCCTATTTATAGGTGAGGTTTTGGATCACATTGCAAATCTTTTTGGTTCACCTTTTGCTCATAAATCCTTGGAGCAAAAATAATTGCACAAAATTTTGCCAAAAGACCCTCCATGTGGCCGGCCATGCATGGTGCTAGGTGGCTAGGAGTGAGTTGTTTCCACCATTTATGATGTCATAAATCAAAAATGGGATGATGTCATAATTCCAAGCTTAGGTGATGTCATCTTAAAGCCTTGTTTGCTTTTTCCTTAATGTAGTCTACTTTAAACTTAACACAGATATTTCTAATACTGTGTTCACTAATACACAGTATAATTTCAGTACTGTTATACTGAACTGCAGTCCAAAATTTATCTGTGTGAAAATGGACTGTGTAAAAATTTTTCTTATAATTTGAAACCACTTGGCCCAAGATAACCTAATTAATGTGCTTGATTTCTATGGTGGTTTTTGAATCTTAACATACCATTTTATCCGTAAAAATGGTTTTACACGGTACAATTTTTTATACTAAAAAATATTTAACCGTACCGCCTCATTTTCGATTTTTCGGGTCAACCATTGACTTTCTTGTCAATCATTGACTCTCTTGTCAAAATTTGACTATCATGAATTCATGAAATTTCGTCATACCTTTTTACTTAAAAGGCCTATCATGAAGTCTCGTAATTAATTACCGAGAACTCAATCATATACTGATAAAATCATGAATTTGTATTAATATTCATAATTTTCATAAAATTGCACATAAACACATAATACGAACTATAAATTTCTTATTTACAAGAAAATTGTGAGTTCGTGAAAATTTCGATTATTACACTATGTGGGTGTGAGCTATTCTTTTATATCTCGTTTTGATGCTTTAATTAGACTATACGATTCCCCTTTTAAAACATGTAATATTCTTATATATCATAATTGGAGTGGACATTTAATTATGTCAATAAAATTTAACATTACTTAGATCGTAACTATTAAACGGCCATAAAAAGCATACTATCTATTGTTCCTTAGCAACTTTTTTTTTTTTTTTTTTTTTTTGGATCATAAGAAGTCCTTAACTATGCTACAAATGAGCGTTAAAAGTTTTCACAATGATTTATTAGAAATTCTATGCAGGATTTAGATATTCTAAGGCATGTTTAAACGATGGAAAGTTTCAAAAGCCAATGAAATAATTGAAGTGTATTGGATTATTCCTCTTCTTGATCGATTTGGGTTAAAGTTCATACCAATGGTTCCGGGACTGGCTGGTTGAGGAGGAATATTTTGTATTTATTTGCATTCTCACATGAAATTCTTTTGGCTTTTGAAGTAGAGTTGATAAGAATTGTTACATCATAATCTATGCGCCTAATTTATGATTATTAAAAAAGTAGAGTTGATAAGAATAGTTATATCAGAAATGTTACATCATAATCTATGCGCCTAATTATGATTATTGAAAAGAAGTAAAGTTGATAAGAATTGTTATATCATAGCCTATGCGCCTAGTTACGAGTATTAGAAGAAGTAGAGTTGATAATAATTGTTACATCATAATATATGCTAATTAAGATTATTATTGACTTTGGTTTGAGTAGTGTGATTCTTCGTATGTCATAAATTAAGTACAATCTCACCGTGAAGGCATTGTGGAAATTCATAACTCAGC
Source organism: Ficus hispida (assembly GCA_025413025.1). Lineage (NCBI taxonomy): Eukaryota > Viridiplantae > Streptophyta > Magnoliopsida > Rosales > Moraceae > Ficus > Ficus hispida. The sequence continues at coordinate 4,834,063 of CM046362.1, forward strand.
TGATTAATTAAACCTATGGTTTTTAGAAGTGTGTTTGTTATTTGTGAAGCTAGCCAAATTTAGATAGATTTTCTACAATTAATTAATGCTCCATTTTTTTTTTTTTCATTTCTTTGTCAATGAAGAGATGGACCATTAACCTAATTATAGGTTCACAAGAAGGTGATTCAATGATAAATATATACTCTTTTTTTCCGTTTTATATTTTTTCATATGATTTTGGCTTGAAGATTTTATAATGACGTAAATGTATACGAGTTTTTTCAAGTTGTGTAGAGCTTCTTACAGCTTTTTTGCCAATAAGTTCTCTGTGAAGATTATTTTTTTATTGCTTTTTGCCTATGTTTATTGTTCAACCCCATAGCCTTAAGATTCCCTTTTTAGTATTAACAAAATTGATAGATTTGTTATATGTAAGATAGGAGCACAATGGGTGCCAAACTAGTTGGCAAGTCTTTTCTTCGTTCCTTGCCAAATCTATCTTTTTTCATAAAAACAAGAGTACGATTTCGTTCCAATATTCATGTCAAACAGCACATATAGGATACCTCATTAAAAAGCTTGCCAAAAAATTAATAATTTTGAAGTTCTAAATCCATATTGTTAGTTGATCTCATGCGGTTTAAGTCATAATATCCCTTTGACAGACAAATTAGCTATAAATTTGAAGATGATTCTCTCTGTGTGCCCTGTATTGAGATCATCTATCCAATTTAGTATCTCAAATGAGTTTGAACCGATCATTTTATGACATGCTAATATTGAATGAAGTTAGATGTTGAAGTAATATACTATGACTGTCATTTGAAACACCAAAAAATTCATAAAAAATTAGAGTCAATGCGTCCTAGTCCTAACATACGATCTATTTGGTAAAATTTTCTAGAAGTATTACGGAAGTATTTGGATGATGCTTTCAATCAAATTCATACAAATGTGACTTCTATAAAAATATTTTGAATTTACTTTAAAACTTTTCTGAGAGTTTCAGTAAGAAAATATTAGTTTCATTATGATAACTTTTAATTGCTTATTGAAAATTTTGTTCATTTTGACCTATAAAAATCTCTTTTAAAAATGTAATTCTAAAAAATATTTTTGAATTTACTTTAAAACTTGTCTAAGAGTTTCAGTAAGAAAAATATTAATTTCATTATGATAACTTTTGGTTGCTTACTGAAAATTTTGTTCATTTGACCTATAAAAATCTCTTTTAAAAATGTGAGTCTAAAAACTTAATATACGTTTGGTAGGAATGAGGGAGTTGTAGATTACCTAATTTAGCGAAATAAGTAAAGAAGAAGAGATCCTTTTAGTAATCTCTTCAATTTAGAATGATCAAAATTGGGGTGTTTGGAAGGATTTGGAGTCGCCTTCCAATCTTTTCCTTCCTCCTTTCTCTCCCATCAACAATCGTAATTGTCAAAATCTTCTAATCCCTCCATCCCTCTCATTTCTTCTACTTTTCTCTTCTATCATACACACTTTAAAGTAAAAGTAAAAGTTCCATCAAACGGACTCACAGCCCCGTAACATACCAAATGTCTTATTGTTCTTTCTCCCTTTATAGTTTTCGTTGATCTGTTCGGCTTGGTAGCCAAACTGTGGCATTTATATATGCGCAAAAGTTGCAGTATAACTATTGACATATGTATGTGTGTGTTCATAATGAAACTGGTAGCTTCAAACATAAAAATAAAAGAAATAAAAAACTATAAAAGAAATAAGATACACTTTATAATTAATTAGTGTGTATCTAATTTTGTTTTTTTGTTTTTTTGGAATAAGATACATAGTTATTTCATTTTCTAAAATAAGAAAATAAGATATAGTTTGAACTGTTGATATTTCAACTTAAAATCATATATCATGTGAACCAATTATCAGCTTTACTTAATTAGAAAAAAAAGGAAAATACTAAATTAAAAAGAGTTATTCTTAACCTTTACAAATCGTGTATGGTAAAAGCTTCCAACACTATACCAAAAAGAAAACACAAAACCATGACAAAGTTTCTCATAAGATCTTCTAGCACACAAAATTTTAGCACTGGCCAAAAGAATTTCTACGATATTGATACCATTTCAGCAGAGTTAAGTAAGAACTTGTCAAGAAAATCAGACTGGAAAAGAAATGTAGCATTTCCCTATAGGACAACGACACGGACCACAAAAAACAACGCCTAAATGTTTTAAACGTCGGTTTTAAACATCGGTATAGAACAGACGTGAAATCTGTTCCAGGTTGTAGTGCTCTTTGTTTTACAAGGCCTCAGAGGCTTACATGAAAAGCGAAGAGCCGAATATAGCCAAAGACAACCCGCCGGCAAGACTCAGCCGAACCACTTTTCGTAAAAATTGCTTATTACTCGGCAATGCCGGCAAGTCATCCTTGGCTGCATTCCCACTCTTCGCCTCTTCATGCAAAGACTCTTGAACCGATCACCAATAATAATATATACATTGCTAGTTTATAGCTATATATATTGTAGTATTCTAGTTATATTGATTTTCTTCACATCTTAAACATGAATTCCCAAGTATTACCGCCTTTTTATAGGGCATTTAAGCTCTCCGGAGAGTAGGTTTATGGTGTAGTTGAAGTTGTTCTTATTCTCATATATATTCTTTGACGGACCAATTCACTTTTCTATATGGGATTCGACTCCTGTATTCTTTTTTACGTGTCACTTTTATATTTTTTTTAATAATATAATGTTATGTCAATTTAAATACCGCATAAGATAAGAAGATATCGTGTCAATTAACAGACCATGTTTTTACGAGACTGTTAGTGCCTTCGCAAGGGAGCGGGACAATTTGGGCCTACTTGACATATTCAAACGAATAAAGAGAATTCTGCTGAGCTGGATAAAATGCTCCCAATGATTTTGTGGTCCAGAATCAAATCATTCTAGATTTAGCTTTACAGGAAGTCGATTGTGTTTCATAAAGATGATTCTATTTCTCAAAATGCAATAAAGATGATTCTGTTTGATTTGTTTTTTTTTTTTTTTCCTCCCTATTCTAGGATTATATGAATTAATTCTGTTTCATATCGCCTATATCATATTAGTTTCTTCTCTATTAAACCATAAATACAAGTTATCGCCTTTGAAAAAAAAAAAGAGAGAAAATAATACTAATTATGGTGCTTAAAGAAGTGGTCGAATTAATTGCTATATATATTTTTCAAAATATAACTAATGGAAACAGAAATTAGATGCATCAAGACATGAAATTAATTGTTATCTATATTGTTTAAAAATAAAAATAATGGTGACAGAAATTAGGCGCACCAAGACATGAAATTAATAATAAAAGGAAAATCAATAAATTTTGACGAAATAAAAATACTCCCGATCTCATTGTGTGCTAAAAGTATGTCCTCAGCCATAAATACAACTTGATTTATATTTAGTTGTTTATTCATTTTGTGGTGCGATATCTATGATATTATTTATTAAGAAAAAAACGAACGCACTTATATATGTTGAACTTAGGAACTCCTACTTAAATTACTTTCTTCTTACTCATTGAGCTAGTGCAAGTGCAAGCAGGGTGAATAGAACTTGATTAATTCTAAGGCAATACGGCGGTCTTAGTTCTAAATAAAATTGGAAATTAATTTTTTTAAAAAAATAATAAAAGTGGTATTATACACAATATTTGTATGTGTAAGGATCAGATCCCTCAACTATGTTGATGACATGTTTGGATCCCCTAATTGATTGTTGATGACATTTGTTGGTCCCGTCTCATCGAATCCCCTTGACTGACGCATGAAAAGTGAAATATTTATGGAAGAATATATGACCACAGATTTTGGTAATTTTATTTTATTTTTTGTAATAAAAGTTATGTGAAAAAGCAACTTATTTAGTCAGAGCAACTTATTTAGTCATAAAATGAAATATCACTAGTCGGCTTTTCTCTTATTAAAAAAAAAAAAAAATTAAGTGCCTGCACATTGAAAGAATCCTTAATTGATCAAATTCGAGATAAACTCTTATTTTGATTGGGGTCGATTTCACCTACTATATAAGGTAGTTAAAGCCATTAGTTTGAGTGTATAAGACCGTTAGATCGAGTAATATGACTATAATACACCATAATAAGTCACACACACACACACACACACACACACACACACACATATATATATATATATATATATAATTAAACGTTCATATATCTGCATTTAGTAGTAACGTTCGTGTGCACTTAAAAGAGATTATAAGACTATAAATTTTTTTCCCCTTAATTTTTATATTTGAGAAAACTACTTAAATAAATATATTTTTTTCATTTATTAATCAATATATTACAAATTTTTTTATTTTTGATCAACATAACATAAATTTTAATCAACTTTAGTTTAATTTTGTATCATTCAGGTATTTTCTCCTAATTAGTTTCACCAACTACATTGAGTCCAAATGAATTAAATTTGTACTGGTAACTACGTAAGAATTACTGTAATTGGCACAGATTTAAATGAGCTGAGGCCTTTCAATTATCCTATGTAAACTGAAGTCTTGCTAAACAACAACTGAAATTTAAATTTTTTTGGACGATTAAATTAAACTAATAATATGCTTGGGTTGTTTGACCAAGAAAAGAACATATATAAGAAAGATGTAAATAAATGAAAGAAGGTAAAAAGGGATTAACACTTAAAATATGAAAAAAAATTATAGTCTTATATCCGTCCATGACTATAGTATGGTTTATTTTAGAACGAGAATTACAACTGCTACAAAAAATATTATAGGAACCGTATAATTTTTTAAGGGAAAATATAGGGTATTTTTATATCCAATGATGGTAATCTAAATTATCCTAAATAATTAAACTTATGTGCAATTTTGATTATACATGTTTTTTTCCTTAAAAAAGTGCATGCTATATAATAAATTATCTGTTTCCGTTAAAGAAAAAAAAAAAAAAACAGTAACTGCAGTTTTTTGTTTCTAATTCATAAATTGGTTGAATTTGTAGAGATATTCGATTATAAATGTAAACAAAAAATAAAGTGTAGAAAAAAAAAAAAAACACCTTATGACAGAAGCAAGTATTTGATCTACCTATTTCATTATTTAATTAATGCACCTGTAAATTAATTAAATCACTCAGATTAATTAATTTAGTGGTCTATAAACTTTCTCTGGGGTTCAAAAGTGATTTTCAAAGGAAGAAAAAGGTAGCTTTTGGAAAAAAAAAAAAAAAAAAAAAAAAGTGTATTCCTTTAATCTGGTGGTCCAATATTTGATATAAAATTTAAACTAGCTAGTAGCTAAATTTGTCCTCAATCAATTGTGAGAAGCAATTGCACTTTTCTTTTTCATGATTATTTCAAAAGTTACTTATCAAATGGTCAATTTGGTTACCTTTTGCAGGGATACGTATATTTTGAAAATTCAGTTATAATTAATACTACTGCAAATATATATATGATCAAAATAGTTTGAAATTAGGTCAAAGATATGCTGTGTCCTCAAGCAAATATCAATTCGAAAAAATTTAGTTCTACCTAAACTTAAAAAGGCCAGTCACGTAGTAGTGATTCCATCCATGAGCATAAAAAAATGAAAATAAAAAAAAGGGGAACGGAGCATGCTTTTATGATATGCTCGAAAATATATACCGTATATATATATATATATATAATTGAACTTGAAGACTCAAAAGATTCTTTGTAAGAAATGGTAGTGTATATGAATGAATATATTCCATGGTACTAGTACGAGTAGTGATACTAATGGTACTCGATAATGATACTAGATTAATGCGACAGTGATTATGTGTGTATATATATATTATGTTTTTTAATGATGGTAACATATGTTAGTACAACATTAAGACACCCAAATTAAGTCGGTATTACTCTAGCATCCTTATTCTTTACAAGTCCAATAATTATTAAAAAAAGATAATACAAAAAAAAAAAAGTTCAAGTAAAAGATTATGTATACCATTATATATAAATTATATTTGGCAAAATTTTTCAGCTGCTTTTGATTTTTTAACTTCACAAATTGTTGTTGTAAGTATTTGGATAGCCTGTTAAAAGAGCCTCCAGTCAAAACCATAAAATATAACTTCTAAAAAAAAAAAAAATCTTTTCTGACCAAATGTTGAAAATTTTTATCAAAATTCCTGAGTAAGACATTATTAATTTCATTGTAACATTTATATTGCGTATTAGAAAAATTTTTAAAATCACTTTGATCGATTAAGCTCTTTTAAAAATACGATTATTGAAAAGTTATTAATTCGGTTTTTGTTCTTCAACTAACTAAAGGCAAAACCAAAGTTCGAAAAACAACTACAAATTTTCTATGAGATTCGTTTCCGATTCAGGCTTTTTCTTTCCAGAATTAGTAGTCATAGCCTTGAACAAATTGTCAAGCTCTTCCCGTTTATCCCTACATATATACCTTTAAACAACTATCCCCATCTCTTTCCAAGAAATTGCATATTTAGGATTAGACGCTTTCTCTTTGTGTCGATTTTTCTTGTTCTTCTTCATCCGCCAAATCAGTTTGTGATTCGTTTGAAGTCAAGTTGTTTTGAGGGCTTAAAATTTCTCCTTGAAGCTAGTTCAATGCGTAGAAGGACAGGCGACGCTGTCGGAAACTACATATGCGTGTTGTTGTGGCAATTAATTAAACTGATCAATAATTGGGACAAGAAGAATCCGAACCAGCTGGAATCGGATTTGGTTGAACCCTCTTGTTTCTTGCTCAAACTATCTATCGGCAATGAGGCGAGGCATTGAACTCGGGGGCGAGGAACCATGAGAAGAAGCGTCCTCAGTAGAGTCAGAAATCTCAACCGCGCGTAGAATCAAAGAGGAGCTATATTAACCTTGTTAACTACGTTATCTATACATAGAAATTTGTTTTACCATTTCTCATCAGGGTATATTAGTATGGACATCGTTTTCGTTGTCATTGTCATTTACAATAGAACGAACATAAATTTTACTAAGAGGGACTTATTTTGAGATGCAAGATTTTCTGGAAAATTAAAAATAACTACAGCTTTCTCTGAAATTTGTGCCCTTTTTTTTTTTTTCGCGTGAAAATATCTGTATTTATGCTGTATTTCTTTTGACGAAACGCACCTGAAGAAAAAGAAAAAAAAATTGAACAAAGGATCAATAAGTTTAAAGGGAAAAAGATGCGAGATTAATGAAGAAATTATTCCAAACTCTTTAAGATCTCACATAATATGGATAGGAGAGCATATGAAAGAGTGAACTAAAGGATAATTTACCGTGAGATATATATACATATATATATTAATATGAATTTAGATATAGAGGATTCAAACTCTACATCTTATGACGTAATTAGGTATGGAATTACTACTTGACTATTCTTGCAACGTCTAATCTTCCAAAAGACATTGCAGCAACTAACTGACGAACGACCCTGGCTGGTAATGAGCAAGTAGTCATTGGCTTATAATGAAAGCCAACCAAGTGATACGTACAGTCAGATTAAAATTCATTTGCTAAAAATGGTCCTCCAAAAGCATCGAGATTTAGATCCTCTTGTGAGGACGCCATGCTAAAAAGCTTACTATGAAAGAAGAAAAACTCGAGATAGACAAATTAAATAAAGGGAAAAAAATGCATATGTGTTACTGGTTAAAAGAAAAACATTCAAACAACAGAAAATTGAATTATAGGAAATGCAACTATAGTCGTAGAAAGTCAGTCATGGAATATTATATTCAGCGGCTAAAAACTCTTAATAGTAAAAACTTGGCATTCCCGCCATTGTAAGATTAGGCGCCTTAGTTCTGTGACTAAATACTTGTTCAGTCGGATGGCAGAATTTCTATGTACAATTGTTTGATATATCAATTTCCCCCCAATGCCACTTAATTTTTTTTTTTTTTTTTGGAATCACATTTTAGATATCCTTCCCTTACTTCTCACCATCAATTTTCATGTTATGTTTCCTCTTTTTTACATCTTCCTTCTCTCTCTTCTCGCTCTCTTCGCATGCTCCCTCCACCTCTTTCTCTCTCTGCGTGAAGTCTCATAAGATCGGTGGTGGGCATATGTCACTTACAGGGACGAAGCCAAGAAATTTTCTGAATAAAGGGTTGCTTTTTTTTTTTTTTTTTTTTTTTTTTTTTTTTTTTTTTTTTGAAATTCTTAGGGAGGCTATCTTGAAATAAACCAAATATTTACTGAATTAATAGTCTAGTAATTACTAATTTTAGGGGACTTAATTCCCTTCAAAAATTTTTTTTTGGGGGGGGGGGGGGGGGGGGGGTGTGGGGGGTTAAAAGAAAAAAATATGGAGGGAAGGAACATTTTTCTTAAAAAAAAAAAAAAAAGAAACAATGGCCACTAGCTATGTTCCTGGCCACTTAATCGAATCTGGTCACTTTTTACTAAAGATATTTGTCATATACATTAGATTTTTTAGAAGTTCTGAATAAATTATATTTTATGTTCTAAGAAAAGTTTCCTATAGCTTGTAAATTTTCATTGAAATCTATATTTCCTCTTAATATTGTGCTACTAGATATCTATATATATATCCACCGATACCGATATTTGTATATTTGTGAATTCTCGAGTGTATGTCTGTATACGCGTGTGGAATATATATCATGAGCATCCCGCATTTGATTGCATGCATAGTAACACACAAACTATGATGGTTTGGAACATATTCAGTCAGACATAGAGAATAATAAATGTCACTGGAAAGCTTTTCGTAGCTTTGATTTTGGCTGCAAAAAAAAAAAAAAAAATATATATATATATATATATATGTGTGTGTGTGTGTGTGTGTGTGTGTGAATAAACTTTAAGCTTTGCGTACGATATCTTTTAGTCAAGTGATTGGAATCCCTTCAATTTTTCAAAGAAGTCTTCGGCTAATTGTCACATCTTAATCTTTCGGCGAGACATTCTATTCTTACTTCAAAGTCAAGGGTCGAGAAACTTGCATTTAGAATCAAATCTGTAGCTAACTAGTGCATTCGTTACCAGTAAAATTCTTATAAGTCACAATATATATGAAAATGAACTCAAATAAGTTGTTCCCACTACTACAAAATGCAGATTACACGACGGTTATTACACGACCGTTCGTTTGGAACCGTCGTGTAAAGTGAGGTTTACACGAAAGTTCATTAGAACCGTCGTGTAAACCTAACTTTAAACGACGGTTCTATTGAACCGTCGTGTAAAGTGGGTCTTCGCACCCACTTTACACGACGATTCCATAGAACCGTTGTGTAATGTGTTCTTCGCACACACTTTACACGACGGTTCCATAGAACCGTCGTGTAATGTGTTCTTCGCACACGCTTTACACGACGGTTCCATGGAACCGTCGTGTAAAGTAGGACTTTACACGACAGTTCCATGGAACCGTCGTGTAATGTGGTCTTCGCACATACTTTACACGACGGTTCCAAGAAACCGTCGTTTAAAGTGGTCTTCGCACACACTTTACACGACGGTTCCATGGAACCGTCGTGTAAAGTATAGGACTTTATACGACGGTTCCATAGTACCGTCGTGTAATGTGGTCTTTGCAAACACTTTACACGACGGTTCCAAGAAACCGTCGTTTAAAGTGGTCTTCGCACACACTTTACACGACGGTTCCATGGAACCATCGTGTAAAGTATAGGGACTCTTGGCTAGGGAAACGTGCTGCCCTCCTTGGCTGGGGAAGCGTGCGGGCGCGCACCTGGAGCCTGCTTTGGCTTGATTGAGCGCGCAGGCTCGCGCCTGGGTCACGCGGGCGCGCGCCTTGGTCGCGCAGGTGCGCGCCTGGTTCTGGTGCCTCTGGCCTCTGGTTTGGCTGGGGGCGCGTGGGCGCGCGCTGAGGTTACGCGCATAGTACCGTCGTGTAATGTGGTCTTCGCACATACTTTACACGACGGTTCCAAGAAACCGTCGTTTAAAGTGGTCTTCGCACACACTTTACACGACGGTTCCATGGAACCGTCGTGTAAAGTATAGGACTTTATACGACGGTTCCATAGTACCGTCGTGTAATGTGGTCTTTGCAAACACTTTACACGACGGTTCCAAGAAATCGTCGTTTAAAGTGGTCTTCGCACACACTTTACACGACGGTTCCATGGAACCATCGTGTAAAGTATAGGGACTCTTGGCTAGGGAAACGTGCTGCCCTCCTTGGCTGGGGAAGCGTGCGGGCGCGCACCTGGAGCCTGCTTTGGCTTGATTGAGCGCGCAGGCTCGCGCCTGGGTCACGCGGGCGCGCGCCTTGGTCGCGCAGGTGCGCGCCTGGTTCTGGTGCCTCTGGCCTCTGGTTTGGCTGGGGGCGCGTGGGCGCGCGCTGAGGTTACGCGGGTGCGCGGCTTACACGACAGTCACTGGGGGACCGTCGTGTAATCCCCCATCAGGGGATTACACGACGGTCACCTGGGTGACCGTCGTGTAAGCCACCCAGTTTGGCTTACACGACGGTTCCCCAAGACCGTCGTCTAATCCTCCAAATTGGGGGCTTAGACAACGGTCCCCAAGTGACCGTCGTCTAATCCTCCGATTAGACGACGGTTTTTTCCGAACCGTCGTGTAATGCTCAAAAATTTTAAAAATTTTAAGTTTTCATTTTTCGAATTCCGCGCGAAAACTAATTACTTAAATACAATTTCCTCTTCATTTCTCTTAATATATTCGCTCGCATCTCCTTATTTCTCTTCACACTCTTTACTTTTCTCAAGTACCCACACATACTTCACCAACCCGCCGACACCTCTCTTTTAAATTCCAGTCAATCCGCCATTGCCGCCGCCGCCACTTCCTTCTTGCTTTGGCCGTTATTCTTTTTCAAAGAAAAGTAAGGTGACTTCATACATAAACTAAACCACATTTGCTTGTTTGTATTGTTGTTTGTCACTAAAGATCCATTGTTGCAAATTAATGTGTTTGTTTTTAATATTTCTCTTTGTAGAGGGGAGAAATGATTGTGAATCGTTAATTTTGACACTTTACACACATTTATGAACATGCTTTTTTTACGCACACAACATGCTCGACGGAATGCCACAATGAGTTTTCCTTTTCGAAAAGGATAATAGAGTTTGATCAATATTCAAAGCATAACTATAGCAAGATTACATGAAGTTTTCTAGCAAGATTATATGTAAGTCAATTTTAATATGTTAATTTTTTTTAATCTTAATTATTATATGTATCTTAATTAATTAGTTTCAATTTTACCAATTTGCTAGGGCCTTATCGGATTGGAAGATTATGGCCGGTCAAGGGATTAGAAAGAGACAAGACTATAAAACCATAATCTCGGATCGTCCTTGTCCTCTCCAAGAGGGAAGTGTTGAATGTAGTTATTTTATTTTAGGTTTTATGAGGGACATAGTGTTGAATGGAATTGACGTACTAGAAAGTAAAGAATTTTATACTTATGAGGATTTGGATTTGATTAGGGGAGAATGAGCTAGCCATGTAATGCAATTCATTAATCATGATATGTGAACTTGTAATGTAAAAATTGGTATGTATTTTTAATTTGATAATTGAAGTTACTATCTTGGATCGTGTATTGGATAACATGCAGGTTAGGCTTGCACGGGAAATCACCAAAAAAATCCAATTTTTTTTTTAAATAAATACATTACACGACGGATCTTGAACCGTCGACGTCGTGTAATGTGTACATTACACAACGGTTCGGAGAGGAACCGTCGTGTAATGTCTGACATTACACGACAGTTCTTGGCCGAACCGTCGTGTAATGCCAAGAACCGTCGTGTAATGTGATTTTAATGACGACGCACTGTGGTGTAACATTGAGATACCACGACGGTAACGGAACCGTCGTGTTATATACCACGACACTGGATTACACGACGGTAAAAAACCGTCGTACTAGTGTCCATAAGTGTTGTCTCTAATCCTGTCCCAGCAACAAAATGAAGCCACGACAATATACAAATTAAGATGAATGGAGAATCAAATTGATTTGCCAATATTGTTTTTAAAAGTTTTTTTTAAATAACTTTCTGAGGTTTAAAACTGCTTCGAGTGTATTGGGATAAATTTTCATATAACTTTGGCCCTTCAAAAGTGTGAGATTGTGAATTTGTTACACATTATTTAGGTATTAAACTTCTATGGTGTTTATTATATGTAGATTGGACACATCTCCCTTTGAGTTAGATTTTGAGGATGAGTTGTATCTGAATCCATTTATCATGGTATCAGATGATAGGTTGGGATCCCGATCTGTTTACATGACATGCTATGTGTGATGAAGGGTGGTAGGTTGTGAACAAAAATTTTAATAAATAGTATTTTTACGTGGAATAAGTAGCTGTGAATAGCAAATTTAGTAGGTAAATAATCAATCTACTAGAAGTAAATAAATCATTTAGTAAATTTCTACTCTTATATAGCAATTCAATCATTTATTGTAATCATGCTATTTACTTAATTCTCTCTCCAAAACAATAAGTTACTGGGGTATTTATATGTAAATTGCGAACCATCTCCCCTTGAGTTAGTTTTTGTGATGAGTTCTTCCTAAGATTATTTACAAAAAAGAAAGATTCCAAATATAGTTACAAAATTTTCAAAATCCCTTTTTAGAAGACTTTTTAGGTTTTATTTATTTCACGCAAACTACATTTTTATTATTAATTAAAACTTTGTATATCATTTTTGTCTCATGAAGCATTTTAAATATGTTTCTGATACTAACAAAAATTTATAAATTAAAAAAAAAATCATAAGTTTTGTTTATCTTTTTTTAATATCTAAAAGCTTAGGAAAACACAAATGGTAAACGAGTATATGCCATGGAACGGTAAATGTCTTTCCAAAGGGATTGTCTTTGGGTTCTCTGATTTCTTACTTTAATTGTGCATGATTATACACGAAATATCTTCATCTTCTTCTTCTTCTTCTTCTTCTTCTTCTTCTTCTTTATATTTTTATATTTTATTTATTTTTATTGCTCTCTCTTTTAGCCTCTCTTGGAATTTGTAAAAGCGGCCGGTCTTTACTCTCTTGGCAAAAATTTTTTTTTTTGGTTGAGTTTGTCTAGTGAATAGTTTTTATTGAGGTATATATATATTTTCCCGAGATAATTCAAAGTGATGGCTTTTGCTTTATTATACAAAGCTAAAAATTAAATACACAAAAGAACAACAAGGTTAAAAGAAAAGCAACGTGAACAACTAAAGCAAAAGGAAAAACAAAAATTGTGTAAAAGGGCAGTTGATTGGGATGACATATTAATTACTTTTTAAAATTTAAAAATCTTTTCACTTCGAATTTTAAGTTTAAACAAGTTTTTATTCTTTGGTAGGGCCTATGGATATTTAAAGAAGAATTCTGGTCCTCCCTCACTTTATTAGTTGTTTTTCTGTTTCTAATTTTTTTAAAACTAATTATTCCTTTTATAGTATTACCAACATGATTAGGTTTCATTTAGAAAAGAACAGTATTTGTTACCAATCTTTTTTTTTTTTTTTGAAATTAAAGGTACAAGATTCAAACTATACACTAGACCTTTTGTTATCAGTTGGAGCACCAAAGATTTCTAATAAAGTTTCACAAAACAAATTCCCGAATTTGATACCAACAAATAAATAAAATAAGTAAATGACATACCCACTATATAGTTTTATGTTTGTCACCAATTAGTAACCTAAGTTTTCCCGGTGCTTTTTTTCTGCTAGTTTCTTGCCTGATGAAGCATTATTTTCTGGCAATCAAGTAAACATCGTAGGTCGCCTTAGCGTTTTGCATGAGAAGAAAATATAGCCAAGTACAACTCGCCGGAGATTGAGAAAGGTGTATGTTTATACGAAAATACATATCTCTAAGCTGTTACATCCAATCACACAGGCAAGTCATCCTTGGCTACAATCAAATCTTTACCTCTTCATGGAAAACTCACAACCAAATGGTATAGATACGTAGGTCGCCTCAGCGTTTTACATGAGAAGAAGGGAAGAAAATATAACCAAGAACAACTTGCCGGAGATTGAGAAAACTGTACGTTTATATAAAAATATGTATCTCCGTGCAGTTATATGCAATCACACTGGCAAGTCATCCTTGGCTACAATCAAATCTTTACCACTTCATGGAAAACTCACAACCAAATGGTATAGATACGTAGGTCGCCTCAGCGTTTTGCATGAGAAGAAGGGAAGAAAATGTAACCAAGAACAACTTGCTGGAGATTGAGAAAACTGTACGTTTATACAAAAATATGTATCTCCGTGCAGTTACATGCAATCACACCGGCAAGTTATCCTTGGCTACAATCAAATCTTTACCTCTTCATGGAAAACTCACAACCAAATGGTATAGATACGTAGGTCGCCTCAGCGTTTTACATGAGAAGAAGAGAAGAAAATGTAACCAAGAACAACTTGCCGGAGATTGAGAAAACTGTACGTTTATACAAAAATATGTATCTCCGTGCAGTTACATGCAATCACACCGGCAAGTCATCCTTGGCTACAATCAAATCTCTACCTCTTCATGCAAAAATCGCAACCAAATTTCAAATCCTTCATAAGAAAAAAAAAAATTTTTCTGTGAAAGCTAGCCATGACACAATTTGAGAGGCCTATACAATTAGCATATATATATATATATATATATATATATATATTTTGTGTTGCTACGTCTTAATGATGGCCGTCCATATGGTTGGTATTTATAGATTAATTTTTGAACTTGTAGTGGAAATTGGACTTGATATATATTTACATATATTCTCTGTCTGCACAACTTTCCACAATGGGAAATGCTATCTATCTTTGGCAAGCCACTCAAAGCGAATGGCCCTCAAAAAGGATGCACCAAAGTTTTGATGATAATATTTAGGAGCATTCTACAACTAGTTGGTTGTAGGGCATCTTATTGATTATGCACGGAATGATAAATTCAATCAAAATCATAATTAAAAAAAATTTATTACAATTTACAACATTTGATCTAAATCTAAGGATGGAAAATTGAGTCCTAACGATAAGATATTCTTTTTTTTTTTTTTTTTTTATCATCACAAAAAAATTCTTATATTATTTTATTTAAACTTTTGTTTTTCCTTGGTGGTTTGATGTATTTTATTTAAACTTGCCTATATCAAAGGATGGCTAACTTTTTGCTTTAAAAAAAAAAAAAAAAAAGGTATGGGCCATATTGCCGGGATGGAGCAACAGGGCATATCTTTTTTTTAATATATATTTTTTAATTTGACATATAGAAGTCATCCCCACTATTCCTTAGAAGGAAAAGGGAAAAACAACTTTATATTGTAAAGTCATGGGGATCAAATCTTTTCCACGTTCAGCAAATTTAGAAGACACAATTTTGAGTTTTTGTTTGTAAAAGACTTACGATAAACATTGTATGTTTACTTTATCAATAGATAATTATGTTTAGTTATTAAATTGATTTTTAATGGTATGATCTATAACTAATTAGATGGAGTTTTGTATGTCATTTTGTAAATTTTTAACATGTGAACTCACAAATCAGAATGTTAATTTAATGACTAACTTAAAAGTATATATCGATAAGATCAAATTGGAGCTCCTATTATAAATTTTTCCTTCTTTATTTCTCTTTTCTTTTTTAAAATTTTTAGGATCTTTTTAAAATTTTTTTTTATTAAACCGTATTTTTTTATTCTTACATTACCGTAAACGTACTAATCACTACTAGCAAAGTGGAATATTGAATTCCCATTGGAATTGCTTTTTAACGGTGTCACTTTTAGAGGTTCGGTTATAGGGCGCCGATTTTTAGATTCTTTTATTCTTTTCAATAAAAAAACAAAAACAAAAGAAAAAACTGATTTTGAAAAGATTAAATTAATAGCTCCCTAGAACATTATTATTATTATTATAGTTGTTGTTGTTATCATCATCTTCTTCATCATTATTATTTCAATAAAGAAAGATTATTTATTCATTAATTACTTCTTAGAGTCTGCTTTTTTTTTTTTCCTGCGATTTTTTTTAAGTCTTGGGACTGGTTTCTAAAGTAAAAACAGAAAATATTATATGATTTCGCCAAGCTATTTAATTCAATTATTTATTCCCACTCTTGTTTTGATGGAACTTTCATACTTCTAATAACCCACTTGAAGCTAAACTATTTAAGATTCATAAGTCTTATATGCATAATACTTCTATTTCCACACAAGAATATTTGTTTCACAACTACATATAGAGAAAACTGGCATTTGTCCTTAATTTTTTAAATAAAGAAGGCGATTTAATTCAATTAAAGTAAAGACTGTAGTTATGGCACTTATTAAAATTAATATCAAGGTCAATTCATTATGATATAAAAAATATTTAAGGCATTATTGACTTTCTAAAGAACAAGGAAGATTTAATTTCTCCAGGCATTATTTTTCGATTGACATGCACATAAGTGTTGAAAAAAAGAAAAGAAAAGAAAATATTTGAGCTCCGCAACAACCTTAAAAACTCTTCCAAAGATATGGCCCTCATAAGTTACATATCTGATAAGCAATGATGTTAAAACACACAACAACGGTAAACATAATTAGGTTATCACGACCTGATTGATATCTCACTAGTTTAAATTGTTATTATTATAGTATGAGTATAACAAAAAAAAAAACAAAAAAACAAAAACAAAAACTATAAAATAGAGGAAGAAGACTAACGAATCCCTTAGGAAGGATTGTCGGAGTTTGAGATGAAGAAGAAAAGAGAAGAAATAGAAGAAAAGAGTTAGGGTTGTTTCAAGTTAATTTTTTGAACTGACTCTTACTATATTTCTGAAAGACTGTACATAAATATTTGTTTATTGTAAAGAATAAGTTCTATTCATGTATGTATAATGTTTTGCCACGTGCTCAAGGTGAAGTTTTCAAAATCTACTAATGCAATTTACAATACAACATGGCAAGCCGATTTCATTTAAATATACACACGTATGAGAAACTATTAGGTTGACCGGTGTACATAAATTATATAAAGTGCCAGTTTGTATAGCCCCACAAGGGATGGAGTTGGAATAAGATTAAAAAGAAAAAGGAAAAAAAAAAAGCACGGTCATCTTATAAATGGAAACATCTTTTTTTTTTTTGGTGGATTTTCTAGAGAGAACGAATAGAATTTATTCCAATTTTGTAATTGAAATCCAACCAAGTGCTCTCTCTAGTTGAAGCATATAAATGGTTTATCCATTATTATTCAGCAAAAAAGTCGGTTTGACTAAAGAATTAGGACATTTTTGGGTGGTATGAAAACACCATTCATGCAACTTGTGGGTTAGTCTAATTTGGGCAGCAAGAAATGGATACCAAGGCAGAGAGACAGACTTTGAAAAGACAATCATACTCAATATGTTTTTTTTTTCTTTTTATTTATTTATTTGGCAGTGAGGGGTTTGAATTATATATCGTTTGGTGGAGTTAGATGTGAAATTATTGTTAAATTATGTTTTTTCGGTAGTTTTTTTAGTAGATAGTAGGAATCGAAGAGGACAAGAAACGTCCTATTTCAATTAGCACCAAAGGGCCCTTCTTAGTCTCTTTCATTAAGCTAAAGAAAGAAAATAAAATAAAATAAAATAAAGATTGAAAAAACTCACATACTCAACAAACATTTTGATATAATATTAAAAAATTGAATAATAATTGGCTTGCTCAAAATAAATGGAAGATGCCTTATCTCATCAAAACCCCTTCGAATGGCAAAATCTTAGAGGAAAAATCTATCCCACGGAAAATGAATAGAGTGCATGATCATACATAAGATACTAATTTATGTGAATGAAATTCTGAAGGATATATATATATATATATATATATATGTATGTATGTATGTATGTTTATATTCACTCGATGGCTGAACTGGAAATTCAACAGATGAGCAATGTACCTATTTACCAAATATCGAAACCACCAAAAATTACAATGAGCACTTTATATTACTATGTTGTGATGCTGACCATTAGTAGAAGTGCCAACTTATTATTTCAGTAGGGATGTATAGGAAATGATAAACTTTTTTAGCTCCAAGGTAAACCTCCTTACTCATTCATGCTAATTAATTGGCTTCCTCTTGCTATTGGATGGATTAAGGTGAATACTGATGGTTTTGTTTTAGGGTTCTAAGAATCGGGGCTGTTTGTAGTGGTATATTTAGGACCTATCGGGAATTGGTTTAAGGTTGTTTTGCGACTTTTTTACCCAATTCTTTTTCCTTTGAATAGATGTCGTTGCATGTTATTTTGGCTTAGAAACTAAATGTCAAAGTCTCACTCATTTACAAAAGGATAATTCCGTTGCTGATAAACTAGCTTTTAGGATGTTTCTTTGGCACTTTACTTATGGTGATCTTCTACGCCGTATTTTCTTGCTACTTTGGTCGCAAAGAGAATGGATACTTGCCCCCTTATTACTGGTTTCCGAATATAATACATACATACATAGTTGTTGAGAATTGTTGCCTTAATTTAATATCATCAAAAGCAATAAAACTTGCAGAATAAAGTAAACGATCACGACATACTTAAATTGAGACTAATTCACTATGAGGATAAAAAAATTTACAACAAAAATCGCACACTATATCAAACACTCTGTATTTTTTCTAACATCTCTAATAATAATCCCTAACACATAAAAAACTGAATAACCGAAATTATAAATATTAAATCCCCAAAATCAACCACATGATGTCTATGCATAAGACTTTTTTTGTATGAAATTAATTAGGCTTCATAAGTTTACAAAAATCAATCACATGCATTATTTATACCAAATTACCATGTGGAACATTTAAACTTCAGTTGTCCATGTCGTAATATATAACCAGCCATAATTTCACTCTCAAAACAATCAAAAATATATTAATCTATATTAATCAATTACGATTAGCATTCTTTTTCTGACGAGCCAAAATACTTCCACAGTGAGGTAGGAAAGTTTTTGGACGATGCAAAAAGCAGGTATTTGTTCGACTCTGAGTAGGCCACTCCCTTTGAATGGTTTCCTTTAATGGATATCCTATCACTAATCCTTTTAAGAAAGTTGGTCAGAGTGCAGAGTACATGTATAATCCGCTCTCTTTCTCTCTCTTTTCTCTCCGTCGACCTAAGGTTTTGCAGCATTCCCTTTCCTTTTTTGGGCTGGAGTTCGGCGGCACCTTCGGGTTGGCCTCCAAATTCCCATTCCATATGGAGGACATTTTATCATCATAAGAAATACCTGGATTACGTTGTGGTTATAGAAAGTCATTTTGGAATGGACATGGTATGTAGAAGACGAAAATATGTTGGGTGCTTGGTCTTTCAACGATAAGTATCTTCTCAATGGCTTTGTTTGGCTTTGTTTGGCTTGGTCTTGGCGGTTATAATGGCCTAGTTACTGCCGATGATTTAATCTATGATGATGAGATTTTTCTAGTTTTTTGTAGGATTTTAATTTTTATAATGAAGTCTTTGTCTGTGCCTTTTAGGTTTAATACTTTAGTGCTTTCTTTTATATTATAGTTTGTAATAACAGTGGTGGTATCATCACCTTCTGAATTGATTAGTTATATGTCAGATTTAAATCAATGCGGTATTTTAGTTCTGTTAGATATGAATATAGACGGATTTAGTGATGGCCTTTGTGCTACAGTTGATAGCCTCTCAATCGATCAGGAGTTTCCATCGATTGTAGAGGAATTATCGAAAAGAGTCTTATGCGTGTTTGATAGTGGTATGTCAACGTACTATCTTGTTTCCAGGCTTGAAACATCTGTTTTTCCTTTTGTGCATCATCAGAATGTACCAATGATACTAATTTTCGTTGAGGATTTTATCTCTATAATGCGAGGTCAAACACATATATATATTTGTAACTTCTATTCTGAATTGAATGAAATTTCCTCTTTCTAAAAACAAAAATTGATCAGAGTGGGGAATATATACATGCTCGAATATTAGCCTTTTTCCATCCAACTAGCTACAAATTTTTCTATATAAAATGACACCAAAATCTGCCATTGATACATGCATCCAAAAGCAGCAGAACCAATGGTCCGGTTTCGGGTTGGGAGTTTTGCACGACGAGGTAGAGAGTTGAACGCAGCCAAGGATGACTTGCCGCGGTATAATTCCGTTTTCTTAGGAAGATCTAACAAACTTCCATGCTTAGACAGAGCAAAAACCGTCGGCAAGTCGTTCTTGGCTACATTTGCCTCTTTTCTTCACGTGTAATACTCTAAAGGCCTAGTTATTTACTATATTACAGATTGCTATGCATATTGCAATTGTCTTAGCTCTTCTTCTTCTTCTTTTCTTAATCAGCAGGAATGATCTTATTTTTTGTATTCAATTTGTGTTCTCAATAATATCATTACATATCGATAAATTGAAAAAAAAAATTATGGATGTGAGTTGATTTAATTAATATGATATTCTAATTGCAGCATCATCCTAGGATATAACATGCCAAACTTTGATAGTATATTTAGAATAAATGTTTGAGATGAAATTTTTAAATTGAAATTTGTTAATTTGTTAAAAATTAATTATAATTTTTGTTAGCTTTTAAAAAAAAATAAAAATTTAGATGAAAAACTTAGATTCACACTTGAGTTCGAAATGCATGCAGAGTCTTTTTAAACACCGTGAGCCTAAAAATTTCAGATGTTTCATCCACGGCTAGTTGGTACATGGGCCGAAAGTTGAGGTATGGGCCTCTTGGCCTGTGTTTGGGGCTTTTGCTAGACTAAAAATAAGAAAAAAAAGGTTTTTAAGTATTTTTTAGGAAATAATTGAAATAAATAGCTAGCAGATTTTAAAATAGAATAAATATTGTGGTTATAGATATAGTCTAGTGATAATACTATACTTAATTTAAAGTACAGAATTTAAAACCCTTCATATCAAGTTCAAAAAATTTTAATAAATAATAAAATTTCTATTAATATCTAATAGTTTAAAGCCTTTTTATTTACTTCAATTTATTTCATAAAAATACTATTTAGTTCAATTTTTGACCCATCAAATTTTTGTTAAAAAAGTTGGGGCTTTTGGTATTTTCTAGACTAGTCTGTTCCTTCCTTTTTCCATTCTACCATTATTAAAATCTTGTAAAGTTTTACAAAAGACATGAACCTTTATCCTCATATAGTGTAAGGGCATTCCGCAGCTGCTTTGTTGTCGGATCCGACAGTTAGCCGGTGCCAACCTAGTTTTGATATGCTATCTTCTTTTGACATCCATATTCCTCTTTCAATTATCATTATTTTTTAAAAAGAACATTCCCCTAAATTTCTTGCCCGGTTGCTGGTATGCTAATGGTAGTTTGTGCTAGGCTACCAAATTAACCAACTAAGCTTGCATTTAGTATACGAGTTTGGAATGAAATTTTTAGCTTAAAGTTGGTTGAATTTTCACAACTAGTTATAATTTTTATTAATTTTTCAGGATAAGATAAAAACTGAAATGAAAACTTTATGTTCAAATCTGAAAGCCAAACAGAAGCTTCTACAACGCTAGCGGTATTGTGTTAGGTTATGGAAATGACTTGCTCGAGACCAGCTACTGAGGGTAGTTTGCTGCAGGCTACTTGTGTTAATTTACACGTCTATTTAGGCATCAGTAGTAGTGTGCCGGGTTACTGATGGCAGCTTGCATGTAAATATCCACAGTAACCTACTGAGATACTGAAGAATTTTTATTCAATTGAAAATCAGAACTAACCAAAACGGTATCTATCTATTTATTCTAAAAGAGACTGTGGATTATCCATAAAACCGACTAAAAAAGAGAGAAGGCAAGAAAAGTGTGTTCTTATCCCCCAACAAGATTTATAAAAAGAAATTGAGGCTTGATGTGTGTGTATATATTAATATATATATATATATATATATATATCGAAGTTTGATGTCTTGCACCGGAGATCGATCTCTCTAATCATTAAGTTAATATGCATTGCGTTGGTCTTGTTACTCTCGTACTATTCCTTGATCAATGGTGAAAATGAGGAAATCTTGTGCCTCACTGCGGAATAAGATACATTTTAAATTTATTTACGATCATATGTATACATTCACTCAATAATACTGTTTAGAAATCATACTATATCTATTTCTAATAGGTCTAAATTAACAACGACAATTTAGTTCCATCAAGTCACACATTTGAGATAAACTATGTCAAGTTGGAAAGAGCAAGTAGTTTTCCAAAGGAACTAAGAAGCTCGCACATGGCTCCAAAGGCATTGCTCGTGTAGGCACACGATTAAGACAAACGGGTTCCCATGAATTCGTGTGAGGATTTCGAAGTGTCACTCATTTAGTTGCACGATCTCTCGCAGGACCTCCCAACCAACCAAACCTTCCATAGTGGCTATGTCGGGCTAACACTCACTTGGTTATACGCGCCTATCATGCACGATCATGGCGCAAAAAAGCTTCGCTACCTTTGTGCACGGATACCAATAGAAATCTTCCATGCCCACTATTGGTAGCCTGCTAAGTTACCAATGATAGCATGCTGTGCTACTCCAACGATGAACATGATTGTGGTAGCCTGTCGGATTACTTAACTACCGAGCTACTCCGGTACAAACTTATCAACGTACTTCAACAGGACCAAAAAAAAAAAAAATAATAAATAAAAAAAATAAAGGTACTTTGAAATGTAGATTCTAAATAATCTTTCCAAAGTTACAAAAGTTGTATAGCATCTGATTCGGTAATTTACATTCCACTTTTTTTTGTTTTTGTTTTTTGTTTTTAATAATTAAAGTTTCTCTAGTTAACGCTAATCTAAATTGTTGTTTGCCATCTCAGGATGGAGTATTGTTTTGTGTTTGTTTTAAGCCGCAGTTGCTTTTTTTTTTTTTTTTTTTTTTTTGGGAACTTAAATTCTCTTGGTTCATTTTATTTTTAATAATATTTATTCAGATGGTTGGTGTAACATTGACAACCTAATTGGGATATATTAGTATTTGTTCTATAAGAGCACGTGCGATTAAAAAACCATGTGTGGAGTACTGAAAGTAACACATGACGACTTGGTAAGTGTAGATGAAAGTACTGTAAAAGTGTCATTCACACAAAAGACCAAAAAATAAAAAATAAAAAAAGGCTAAAATGAAAAGAAATAAAATTAGGCCAATTTGAAAAAAAAAAAAAAAAAGATTTTGTTTTGGACGAAAACAAGTGCAAAGTAATATTTTTCTCCTTTCTTGTATGCTATAGATAAAGAAATATTAATTCTTCCGGAAGCATCCTATCAAAGGCAGAACAAACATGGAAAATTTCCCTTGCATTACTTAGTTTTATGTCCATCCTCTTAATTCTTTTCCCTTTTATCTCTCTAGACTTCTTTCTCACCACAAACTTTTTGGTAAAGTTTAGCTGTTTAGTATGCAAACCAACGAGAACAAAATTAAAAGATTATTTTTTCTTTTTCGGTATCCAAATAAAGTTCGTTCACTTGTAATTGATCATAAACTTGGAAAAGACCATACTAATATAATTTTTAGAAAAACACAGAGAAATACACGCACATATTAATATAAAACAATATTTATCATGACCATGATATCTTTTTTGCATCATTCCAATATATGAAAAAAGAAAACATAAAATTATCCTAATCATAAACTGCAATTGAAATAAAAAATTAGTAAAACATATAATCAATTTTGCAATGCATAATCAAAAAGGAGACTGATGATATTGAGAGCAAAACCGAGAGTCGATTTGATCATCTTAAAATTTCGACGGAAACTAGCTGTCGCAACTGTCTAACCTTCAAATTCGCAATAACAAACTGGCCATGTGATGAAAATTCCATATCTTTCTTTTATTAAACGTTGTGGCTTTCATGATATCAACGCATAGCTTCCATTTAGTGATGAAGTCACGGGCACCTAACATTTAGCGATTTCATAAGCAGGTAGTGGCCAAATAAATATATATATATATATATATATATATATATATATATCTCTCTCTCTCTCTCTCGAAGACAGATCCCGAAAGAAGAAAGCCTAACAAGCATAAAACCTTCTAAAGAAGGAAGGAGCTCACATAGAGTAAAGCAGAAATAAATAAAGTAAAGAATCAGTTTGTGTTTGGTTCATCGGTTGGAGATAAAAATTTTAAATTAGAGTTGGTTGACTTTTCAAAAACTAGTTATAAATTTTCTTTACTTTTTAGAAAAAAGACAGAAAATAAGATGAAAAAAGTACAATTTAATTTGAGTTAAACAAAAACCTCAAACAAAGCCTTAATAAATGGATTATCAAAATTGACTTGATAAAAGAAATTTCTACATATGTTATACTATTCAATTCTTGACGATATATCAATCTTGCTAGTTATTGTAGTGCATGTGTTGATGATTCCATTATATCCCCATGTAATCCATCTCACTTAATTTGCAGACAAAAGATTCATCATCTATACAAGATTAAATAATCTCGAGTTATTGCGAAATTTCCTCTCATCTAGCTATGGCAAGACAAACCATCAAGGCCTCGTCAAAACCTAAATAGGAAAATGCAATAAACTGGAAAAAGACTACCAGAACTACCTAGCATATACACATGTCGACTGATTATTTTATAAACTTAAAATCTAGTAAACCTTCTGTATCCATATGGCGGCTCCATCCATATAGTTTGAACACAATTCTCATGTTATATATGTAGTATAGGAAATTATATACTGTGATGTATTTAACAAAGTTCTAAATGTTACTGGGAGAATTAGAACATTATCATTATCAAATCATCACTGATTTAGGTCTTTGAAAAATGCATATATTAGAATAATTTTACAATGAGACCCAAGTATTTGAAGAAGAGTAGTATTAAAGACGTTAAACTTTAATCACGGGTTTTGTGTCAAACTTGAGTTGTCACATTTTCATTAGTACTATAATATATTGTTATTATTAATTCATTGTTCTAACAAATGTTGTCAATATAAGAATGACAATGTCCAAAAACTTTAAAACAAAAATAATTACAAAAGAATGACAATTCCAAATTTGTACAAAAATTAGGACCCGAATTGGTGTTTATTGCATATTTTTCTTTGGAGAATCAATTAAAGAAAAAAGAAATGCAGCTACATATATAGATTACAAATGGTAATTACTCTTTCTTTTTGCCGGGGACAGGGAATAATTTTTATTAAGCAGACTAATAATTATAATGGATAATTAAGGACCATTATGATAAAAAAATTCCTTTTTACTTGGAGCTATTATGAAATTTATTTAATAAATATAGGTTACTTTTTATTCGGAAAAAAAAAAAGAAGAAGAAAAGAAAAGTGCTTAAGCCCCTCCGGCCGTCATTCCCTCCTGGAGAAGTGAAATTTCCACATTTTTTTAAACTAAATTATTGTTATTAATTTTTTTTTAAAGAAAAAGGATCCCCACAACAGTAATTATATAGCAAAATCTACAAAAATAAAAAAAATAAAAAACCAAACCGCAAATATTTGTGTTATATGCATACACGGAGAGAATATCACTGTAAGGATTCAAATATGTGTTGGTCGACCAAATCTCCATAGAAGGCAACTAATAAATTATGGAGCTAGAATTGATTCCTAATTCCTAATACCTCCCCTTTGAAGAACATTTATCATGAAAGAAAGAACCGTACGACTGAAAATGATAGTTTCCATCAGTCACTAATTAGTGCGTACCCAAGAAATGTCCTATTTATCATAATTGATTTTTTTTTTTTTAATGTAGAAGAAAAGTCCGGAAAGAAGACGACTAAACGTTACTTATCATTATCATTATCCAGATGACATGAGTCAAAATGACATAGAACATATCCATATTCTCCGCGATAAGGACATTACTTTGTCCCTCTATATCTCTGTTATCTCTCTTCAAGCAGAGATTCTGTTCCCACAAATGACAACTTTCTACTCCATTCTATTGAGCAAAGTCCATATGGACGACTTACACAGTTTTAATGACGGTGACAAATGCTAAGAATGGACGCGTTTGACATATATATATATATATATAAATTGATTCCATTGAGTGTGATATCATGTTTTGAAAGATATATATCTCACAAGTCAACGAGCTCTCTATTCTATAAATAGACGTTTTGTGTCCAGTAAATAGGCAAGAGAAAGGGGTTTGGATTTACGAAATTATAAGAAAGTTTTGGTTTTCTTGCATGAAGAAAATAAGGAGTGGGATTTGAGCCAAGAATGACTTGCCGATGTCTCAATACGGAAAACCGATATGTGCTGATAATCACCCGGCAGGTCAGCCTTGGCTCACTTCCGCTCTCTTTCTTCTCATGCGAGATCTGAGACAAAAGGTGCAACTTCTGATCAAACTTCCTTCTAAGAAAAATAAAAAATTTGTAATTGAAGAGAGTGAGTTATTTTATCAGAGTTGTACCAGAACATTCTAACTAGGTTGGAACTGGCCTTCGACAAATTGATCATCCTTTCCTCTCATCCGAGATCGACCTGAGATAAAGGTCCAGGTTCTGACCAAACTAATCATGCATACTCACTAGACTACTATCCTTAGTTTTGTTTTGAAATTTTCTTCGGAACCAGCTGTAATTGAAGTGGAGATATATAGAGGAGAAACCTGCATAAAAGCCTATACAAACCCAGCAGTAGCTTGGAAAATCTATACAAGTAAGCAAGTTAATAATTTTTTTTTATGGCAAGTTAATAAAATTGTACTTGGGATCTTATTGCTTGTTATATATATAAATGCATATAAGAAACAGTGGAGGAACCAGAACTTTTTATAATCGGGGCATGAATTGAACAAAAATTTTGAACTTGACCCTGTAATGTGCAAAAAACTTTTTCCTTTTCTCTCTGTCTCTCTTTTTTTTTTTATTCTTTATTTTTTTGCTGTTCCTGATTGGTTATCAAATTGTATGCTTGATGATGAGTAACGAATAAGATGTGTGATGAAGTTTTTACCAAAGGAAATTAAAGAAGGAGGTTTCTTCAAAGGGATATTGCTAATAGGTTTGATCATCGAATCATGAGAGTGGTGGTGATCAGAAATCTGAAAGATAAGAAGAAAGATCGGAATCTCTTCTAAGCGAGTAAAAGGACGAGCTAGGGCTTATGGGCGAATTTTCTAGGGATGGTTTGTTTTTTTCTTTCGCTATATGTAGCACACGGAACCTACAAAGCACCTTATTTGCGGCTTCTTTTGCAATTCATCGTCCATAGTACATGTGGTAGACCGAGCAATAATATCTCTTAAGTTGCTTCTTTGGAAATTTTATTTAGATAGTAGCCTTTGCTCAAGATCATGTAATCTTTTTACTTGTTTGGATTTATTTTTCCACAAAGGAAGTTTTAATTTCTTTGTAAGATTTTAACGAGGGCCCCTTTTTTGTACTAGCCAATTTGTAGCTGTAAGGTCTTTCCGGTATGATGCTTCGTTTCTTTTCTTCATTGTATGCCTGTTCGGCCATTTATTCTTTCTGTTTTAAGCTCTCTCTTTTTTTTTTTTTTTTTTGTTTTACTTAAAATTTCTGAGAGGAAAGCTATTGGTGAGGGATGGGGCTCTCTCTTTCTTTTCAGCAATGAAATAAATTTAGTTTCCTGATAAAATGACTTAAGAGATCTTAACATTCATTAAGCATGTTAGGATTTTTTAAATTTAACAGAGACAGCGATGCATAGTAACCACAAAATTAAATTGAGTTATACTCAGCACACAAATATAACCATGAGTAATGAACTCATCCGAAATATCATCAGGCTTGATAAGCGATAATTTCAGATTATCTTACAAAATCCTTTACCACATAAATAATCTTAAACCATCTCGACAGAAAAAAAAAAATTTTGAACTCATGAGCAATGAAGGGGAAAAAAAAAATTGAGTTGTACTCTCGGTAGCTAGGCAAATTACATATAAATCCACGATAATGTCTAAAAATAGCTCCATAACCTTCTCTACTAGAGTTACCAAAGGCACACCATTTGTGCTAGCTATGATTTGATTCGAAGTAGCATCGTTGTCTCTCTACTTTCCTCCTTCTTTCGCTCTAGCTTTCCATTTCTCTCTGGCACTAAGATCAATCTCGGACCATAATTTTTTTTAAGGATATTGTTTCTCCTATGCCATATAGCCGAACAACAACAAACAAAAGCAATCTTTTCGATAGTTGCGAGTTGAGGACTAATTTTTTTATTGACAAGCATATCGACAAACCGTCATCAAACTTGAAGGAAAACTTATAAACACTCTACCAACAATAGTCCACATGATTCTGGCTTAGTCACAGTTTAGAAAGATTCTCTGCATTCGTCAAGCAAAGAAGACAATTAGACAGATATGAAGATAAAGATTTCAAGAGCATCTTCCGCATGTTCTTAAAATCACGTGTTACACTGTTAATGCAAAGTTGTCAATGAAAGTAATGCCAAATTCGTTTGGATCTCAATTTTCAGAATTATATTTCTGTTGGAAAAAGAAGCAATTCAAAAAAATATCAAGCTACCTTTAAGGAAGAGACTTTAAATTCTTCATTAATCATATGGTAGAAGAAAGGGAGAAAAGTTTTGGATTGATTTTAGAATAGAAAAAGAAAATGAAATTAGTCTATTTTGTAATTAGAGGAAATTCAGAAGAAAGGAAGTTGAAAATTTATGCGAGACCTATAATTTGGCTCCATAGTTTGTTCACTTATTTTATGAAACGGTGTAATGTGTAAACTAATTAATTACCATGGTTACTTTCTTTCTCTTTCTATCATTTTTCAAAATCAAATTGATAAAAAAAGGGAAACTAGCAACAGAGAAGTAGGGCCGGCAATTCCGGACACGACACGTAATAAATGGGTTTGGACTGCACGTTTAATAATTGGGTCGAAATTGGGTCGATACGTTTAACACGAAAATAAATGGGCCGGAAACGGGCTAACACGATTAACACGTTTAACGCGTTTATGTTAGAATTTTCAAACTATTTTAAAGCTCTTTTTATAACAAGTATAAGCCCATTTGTGTGTTTGATATAAGACCAGAAAATAACTATTGAAGAATTTCTACTATTGAGACACTATAAATCAGAAGTTATGAAGATGTTGCTTCTGATATAAAATAATAATCTTATAATTAACTAGTTAATAATATAAAATTGTAAACAAATTATAGTTAGAGTTAACTAGTTAATAATATAAAATAGTAAACCTAATTATGTGTATATATTTGGATTAGGATATTAGGGTAATCTTATAGTTAACAAAGACATAAATTTATTAGGATGTAAAACAGTAAAACTTACTCATCATTTTGAAACTATATTTTTCAAATTTGAACTTCAACTTTCCAAATTCTTATTGACCATGAAAAAAAAATCAGAAATAATATTTAAATATTCTTGTCATCATTTCTGTATTTTTTACTTGTTGTCTTCGAATTGTTATTGTAGTTTATTCTTTTGCTTGTTGTTTAAAGCAACTAAGTATTTGACAATACTATAAAATATGTTTAACTTCAAAACTAGGGTCGGCAATTCCGGATACGACACGAGAACGACACGTAATAAATGGGTTTGGACCGCACGTTTAATAATTGGATCGAAATTGGGTCGACACGTTTAACACGAAAATAAATGGGCTGAAAACGGGCTGGCCCGAACACGGCCCACGAACACGATTTGCCAGCTCTACAGAGAAGAGACTATTGACACCCGAAAAACCGTCAATCCTTCACTACAACATCACCCAAATTTATCGAATAAATGAAAATTACAAAATGATTCCAAAAACGGTTGAAAGGGGATTTTTTTTTCCCTCTTCCATGAAACAATATGCAATAAAATTTATCTCTTACCAACTTTAGTTATCTTTTATCATCAAGCACAGTGGTAACCCAACCGACAAAATATTTCCTTGCCTTGCATGAGAAAATAGGGAGCTAGCCAGCGCGAACCAGGAACGTTGCGGGTTCGGTTATTTTTACTACTGTGCAAGTAATAAGTCACCGTTCGGCAAGTCATTCCTGGCTCATGTCCACTCTCTACTCTCCTGATGCAAGGCTACATGTAAGCGATAGGATTTTAATTTAATTTTATATTTTTTTTAGCCATGAATCACACTGACTTCTCTCTCTACGGCTCCTACAGTGTTTCTTCAACCTCTACCTTATACTTGGACTGATGATGAGCTCCTCTATTTATAGGCTATAGAGTTGACTCTCATTTTATTCTCTAGAATTTGAAAGAAAGAAGAAGATAGATTTGCTTATGCAACAATATCTACACTTGACTAGATATCTGGCCCCAACTTCTAGTCCAATGGAGTGCAAGGAATATTTCATTCCATATATTGTTTGTGGGAAGAGAATCTCCAAAGAGAGATCATATGGAGAGTATTATTAGGATGCCTATGGTTCTGTTTGGGACAACAATTTACTTTTATTTGAGCTATTTCATTTGAATGACCCATCCTAATAATTGTTTGGTGTTTTCACACGTAAAATGAAGCATTTGGATCGCTCATTTTGACATTCAGTTCTAAATGGTTTTTCATCCAAACACCAATTCAAGTTTTTTGATATTCCAAATGACAATTTTCAATGACTATCCATATATAAATTCAAATGTTCTATTCAAATGTATTTTTCTACATGTTAGCATCTAAACATCAATTTGCAATACAATTCGAATGTTTATGTTTAAATATTTTTATTCAAATATTATAATCTGGAAGGTTCTCCTAAATGAAGGCTAGATTTTTTTCATTATCTTGATTTTTTTTCTTTTTTCGATTAGGAGACTTTATATGACAATCTAACATAATTTTAAATGGACTCAAATTGCAATCTAACAATTTGATTTTTATTAGATATATGCGATCTATAATTTTATTTATTATCCATATATAATGTCTATTATTTAAAAACCATTTCTCCTTAAATCCAATTTAAATATGTCAGTCTCTCCTTCTTCAGATAATATCTTTTTATTTTTTAAATGAAACTGAGAATTCAACTGATTTATCCCAACTAGATTTGTACATGCCAAGAAAACCTATCCCACGTCAAGATGTCCCAACTTAAATCACCGTATAATATTGTGATATGGTTTTGTTTGTTTTAAAAACACTAGTCTTGATTTTTTTTTTTTTTTTAAATAAACGAAGAGAAGGAGCCACTAGCTTCAAAGCAAAACCAGACATCTTTTTTAAGTTAGCACCTCTTGAAGCAGTTTTCCCAATTGGATTATCTTGTTCTCTTACAATTAATTCATTACTTAGTTTTTTATATCAATTTTTATCGGATTGAAGAAATATTAAATGGCCTTTTCTTAAAAATCAATGAACTTTGGCTTACATTCTTACATAAAGCACTTGGCCTCGAACGCCTTAGCTCTTTTGGCCTTTAAAAAAGAATCTATTCACATCTCATAATTCAAAGACTTTTCAGCAAAACAAGTGCCACATTAACTGGATACGTGTGAAATGTGTGTTTGTATGGAAATATTATCTCTTTGATCAATATGGGAATATTTTGAACAATATTTACTTGATCAAATGGTCTTTTAGATGGTAGAAGAGAGTACTGAAAAGGGTACCAAATAATTTTCTGAGTTAGAAATTAAAGCTAATTTTAACTAGAATAAAGTTCCAGATCAATAACAAAACACAGTACTGTACGCAAAATTACAAAACCCTGCTTGGCTACTGGGATAATTAAGTAAGCACGATCTGACTTCAGCTCATCACTTTCTTCTGTAAATTATAGAAATATGGAAATGATATTGGAAAATTCTTGACAGCGAACTGGTTTTGAGGCTCAAGGGAAAATTATGATATTGGAAAGAACTTTAAGAGTTCTAGTTTAAGTTTACGTGCTTGTTTCGGAACATTGTTTCGGCTTAAACCTCACCGCCAGTTTAACTCACCACTGCTTGGGTTTTTTTTTTTTTTTTGGGAGGTGGGGAACTTGTTAAAGGATTTCCCCGACTTCCCGTTGCTTTATTTTCTTTAGTCTAGCTAGTTGTGTGAAAGTGGTTTGATGCTAGTGAGTTGTTCTTTCTCCATTTTTTAATACAAAGCCCTTCTCGCTTAATTTATATAAAAGAAAAAAGAATATTCTAAATGTAGTCTATGGCTAACACGCTGACAATCAACATATAATTTCTCAATTTGAGCGTGTCATCCTTCTTCTTTGTATCGTATTCTATCAAATGTCCGCAAATGGATTAACAACCCTAGAGAATGAAGAGATGAACCTTATGGCAAGCCATAGCATTATCTCATAAAGATTAGAGCATGATCTATGTTCATAAAAAGTATTTTGTGCTCATTTTGAAATATTTCAGTGGAAAAAGGCCGAAAATTCTTCTCAATTTATCCAACAAAAGTTTAAGCTGCGTGCTATTATATGAACGGAGGAATTTAAAGAGTAAACGTTTCTGAATACCAAAAGATCTAGCGGCAATCTTTCTCCACACAACGCCTGATGAGTTCGAATCTGTTACTTTCGTTTCTGTACTTCAAGACGCGAAAATTTTCCAACGTGTATGAGAAGGTAATACTTGTTTCTTTCACAATAATCTCACTTTGATGGTTATATTTGGTGGTGAATTTTAGGACTTTTTTTTTTTTTTTTTTTTTTTAAATTGTCATTTGGTTTGCATACCGCGTTCCTTCTAATATTTGGTTCATGTATAAGCTTGATTGAGGTGTATTTACTTTGAATGAATCCAGGAATCAAGACTTTCCTGGTTTTTAATTGTTCTTCTTCCTTTCATGTTAGGCACATAGGCAGACCCAAAAAATATAATAAATAAATAAATAAAATCATAGAAAATACAGCTACCTGCTTCTATATATAAAAGACCACAGAGAATCATTTTCAAATATTAAACTAAAAGAAAAAAAAACCCATATTACTAATGAATTAAAAATAAAAAATAGATATTTCAATAGTTGTTGGCTCTTCAAGAGACTTTTTTTTGTTCTTTTTAATTTCACTTGAATCCTCCATTGAAAATTTTCATGTTGTTATAAAAATTTCTTAAGAAAAGAAATTGATGGAGAACAATTTAGAGTTTAGAATAATTTAGAATAATTTCTTAGGATTTTTAAGTATATTTCTAATTATGGTTAATGTGGTGTATGTTTTTTAATATTATTTTATAAAAAAAATTATTTTCATTTTTAGATATTTGAGGGGATGAGCATTTTTAATGTTTTTAACGTAATTTTTGTGTAGAGTAAAAATACATTAAAAATCTTTATTGATTTTGTGAGGATATTTATCAATATTGTTGGTGTAAATAAAATCTTCTTAATATATTTAAGGGATTCCAAAATTAAGTTATACACATACCTACTATATAAAATTAAAAGAAAAAAACCCTACTATATTAAATGTAAAAAAAAAAGAAAAAAAAAGCTAGGGTGGGCCCGCCCCCCGCTATTGCTTAAAACTAACTAAAACGACATACTGGAGTCTAAAAAAAAAAAAAAAAAAAAAAACTAACTTAAGACAATAAATAAGTGTGATTAGTCTACTAGTAAATTCACATTTAACTCCACCAAAAGTTGTAAAATCTGAATCCACAAGTTCAAAAGGACAAAAAAAAAAAAAAAAAAAAAAAAAAACACCAAACATCCTGCACTATATTCCATCAAACGAATTTATCAAATGAAAGAACATTACAAAATAGTTCCAAAAACAGCAGAAAGGGGATCTCTTTTTTTTTTTTTAATCAAACGAACTTTATTTTTCTTTACTTGAGTTCTTACCTTCTCCTTCCTTCATATTTTCTTATCAAACACAGTGGTAACCCGACTCGATTGGAAGAACATTTGGTCGCCTTGCATGTGAAAATAGAGAGCCAAAGTGAACCAGGAACGTTGCCGGTTTCGTTATTGTTACTTCCCGTGCAAGTAACAAATCACCTGCCGGCAAGTCATTCCTGGCTCATGTCCACTCTCTACTCTCCTTATGCAAGGCTTCATGTAAACTTTTTTTTTTTTTTTTTGGCCCCTACAGTATTTCTTCAACCTCTACCTCACTGGACTTGTGATGAGCTCCTATATTTATATGCTATATAGAGTTGACTCCCATTTATTCTGTGGAATTTTAGAAGTAAGAAGAAGATATATTTGCTTATGCAACAATATGTACACCTACACAAGATATCTGGTCCCAACTTCTAGTCCAATGGAGTGCAAGGAATACTTGATTCCATATATTGTGGGAACAGAATCTCTAGAGAGAGATCATATGGATAGTACTATTGGGATGCCTATATTTTTTTTTTTTCATTTTTTTTTAAGATTAGGAGACTGTACATGATAATCTAATATAATTTTAATTCGACTAAGCAGCTATCTAACAATTTGATATGTAATTAAAGAATTTTATTTATTACCCTTAATCAATTTAAAATTCCCTTTTCATATTATTAATCCAATTTATGTTCTCCGATCTGCCCCTCATTAGATAGTATAGCGATGATAGTTTTATTCGTCGTAAATAAACGATTAGAAGAAGTCCCAACAAGATTGGCAATAAACTAATAAATAAATCTTTGACATCAGTTTTTGTCGGATTGACGATCTATGGAATGGGATCTCGAATCTTGTCTGGTTTGAAGTCTTTTTCATAAAATTGATAAACTTTGGCATACACTCTTCCACTAAGCCCTTGGCGTTCAACGCCTTAGCTCTTTGCTTTTTTTTTTTTTTTTTTTTGGCTCTTTTTTGTTTTTTGTATTTTTTCTGCAGACAGTTGTTGAGGGTATATATACAAAAGAATCTATTCCCATCTCATAATTCAAAGACTTCAGTTAAACATGTAACACCTTAACTGGAAACGTGTGACATGCGTGTATGGAATATTTTCTCTTGATCAATGGGAATATTTCGAACAATATTAGCTGTTAAAATGAACTTTTAGCCATGGTAAATGAAAACACTGAAAAGGGTACAAATAATCTTATAAACCAACCTGGAAATTAAACTGAATTTTAACTATATTAAGGCATATAATATTTACATGATAATATGGACTTTTATATCACACGGGTAAAAATGAACAATCGACCAATAACAATGTGACCTTAGCTATCAACTTGTCTCCGTTTGTCACTGTAGGACTTCACACGACGTCAATTTTGGATCTTCCCTCTATGCCGATTGTCATTCAGTTCATTTCTCAGAATGTGATCAATCTCCATTAGATGGTACTATTTCTCCGAAATCTCTGCAAATTGAATATCATGCTATTCTGCTATTAACTAATTGCATTGAAGCAAATTCTGGTAACTCTAAGCTTGACAATTCATTCAAATCAAATAATAGTACCCTCAGATGGTGTCGTTCTTTCCCCTGATAATAATTAAGGTGTTCCTATTCTAGTCACTCATGTTATGGGAACAATTTTCATTGAACTTCCCTTTGATCCTCAAATTTCTTTTTGAATGCCTGCAAGGAGATCAATATGGTCACTATCAATGATCAAGTAATGGATGATGAGCCCTGCAACTCTTGAGCCGAAGATTCAATTAGTAGATGATGACTTTTTAGATCGAAACTTTGAAGCAGACTGTGAACTCAACAATCGTATGCTTTCTTAGAAAGAGATGGAAATTACCCTTTTAGGTTTATGGAAGAAACTAAAAGAGCTGAATGCTTTGAGAAGAAAATTAACTAACGGACTAGAAGAGAAAAAGACCTCTTACAAGCTTATAACTAGTAAGGGGCAGGATTCAAAACTGGACAAATCTTACTAACTATTTTTTAAGTTTTTTTTTTATTGCTTTTCTAGTTTTCTCTCTCTGTCTCTCTC
The DNA here is from genome assembly GCA_025413025.1 of Ficus hispida. Lineage (NCBI taxonomy): Eukaryota > Viridiplantae > Streptophyta > Magnoliopsida > Rosales > Moraceae > Ficus > Ficus hispida. The sequence goes on from CM046362.1 coordinate 4,869,885, forward strand.
TCTTTTTTGGCCGTCTTTTGTATTTGTAATTTGTACTTTTTTTCATTATTTTTAATAGTACTTTGTAATTTGAAAAAGATGAATAATAGAAATAGAAATATAGAAATGATGTGGTAAAACTTCTTGACAGCAAACTGGTTTTAATGTCTTGCGTTTTTGTTTGCGCTCAAAAGAATAATATCATTGGAAAGAGCTATATCAGTTTTACGTGTAATTTACGTGCGAGTTTCGGAACATTGTTCTGGCTTAAACCCTAAAGACCAGTTTAAATCACAGATGTTAGGTTTTAATTTTCTTTTTATGACTTTTGGTTTGTATCTGTCGTTGATTTATTTTCTAGACTATCTGGTTGTGTTAAAGTGGTTTGATATTAGTTGTTCCCTCTCATATTTTTACTGCAAGCCCTTCACTCTTAATATATAAAAAAACAACAAAATAATTACAAAATATAATCAAAATAGCTCACAGGAGCAAGCATAGAAATTAAACAAACAATTAGCGGACAAGTCATCTAGCTAGAATTTCTCGATCTGTATGTGTCATTCTTCTTCTCCATATCGTATTCTATCAAATGCCCGCGAAGGGACTGACAGCCTAGGAAATCATGAAGAATAATTGAACACCTAAAATGATCTATACTAAAAACAAGATACTGAGAAGACTCGATGACAAAAAGCAGAAAAACCGATAAATCCTGGCCATCGTCACATACTCCTAAAGATTTAGGAAAGGCCAGAGGATGGCTCGTTAAAAACCACATCGAGTAAGAGGAAAAACCCAAATAGAGGGATAAAAGGCTCATGATCTATGTTCAAAAAGGTTGGTTTTTTCCAAAATATTTCAGAAGACAATTCGAAAATTGTTCTCAATTTGTCCCAAAAAAAAAAATGATAATGATAACCACCTATGTGTCACGATATGAAATATGGAACTAAAAGAGTAACCATTTCTAAATATTGGAAGATGTAAAGGCAGAAATTTTTCCACACGACACCTTAGTTCAAATTTGTTATTTTCACTACTTGATTTCACGACTCGGAAAGTTTCCCAGTGCATTGAGGAGGTAATACTTTCTTTACATGATCTCATATATAACACATTTATGATGAATTTTAGATCTCTTTTTAAAATTGTTTGACTCATTGCAGTGGGACATTCTCAAACCTAAAATCTTGTCCATGAAAATAGCAGCCTTTTTTTTTTTTTTTTTGTTGAACATCATTCGTACTTGATTCATGAATAATGAAGCGATGCAGCAAGATTTGACTTCTATGATTCGTTGGACCATCAAAAGCTAAATAATGCAAATTTTAGGTTTTTTTAAGGTCTGTTGGTACGTTTTCGTATTTGGGCGATAAAATAATGTTTTTAAACTGAAAACAGGCCAACGAGCAATAAAACTCAACTTTCTGCCATGATGTACATCGCTTTTCAACCAAATTCCACGTTTAGGCATTCAAAGAAACATATTTTTTCTATTTCATAATTTCGGTTTTTGTAATAAGTTTACACCTGAAAAACCACCAATCTTGCACAATGTGCTTATCACCTAAATTTACCAAACGAAAGAAAGTTACAAGTAGCTCCCAAAAAAAAAAAAAAAGAAGTAGGAAGGGGAAACTTTTATTTATTTTTTTCTACTTTCCATCTAGCTGCCTGTTCCACCCCTAAGTCTTCAACATTTTGGTGTAGGTTGGAGACCCTTCATGAAATCGAAGAGCCGGTCCTCTTCCGTCATATCAAAAATGTCCAGGGAGAACCACGAAAGAGGGCCTTCATGACATACTCACGTATGGGGCCTGTTTGCTTTTGGCTCATCAACATGTCAGACCACAACCGGACCATTCTACCTGAAACTTGTCCTCAAAATAGATCTAATTGCACTTTATGCTTCTGCTTTTTTTTTTTTCTCCTTTACCAAACAATATGCAAGAACAAATTATCCCCTCCCCAACTTTAGTTTTATTTTATTTTATTTTATTTTATTTTTTTCTGATGAATTAAGTTCTTACTTCTTACCTTCTTCTTCATTCATATTTTATTATCAAACACAATGGTAACCCAACCGACAAAATATTTCCTCGCCTTGCATGAGAAAATAGAGTGCCAGCGTGAACCAGGAACGTTGCCGGTTCAGTTATTTCCACTACCGTGCAAGTAATAAGTCACCGACCGGCAAGTCATTCCTGGCTCATATCCACTCTCTACTCTACTGATGCAAGCTTCATATAAACACCATGTGTTTTTTTGAAACATGAATAATCACTCTGAATTTTCTCTCTCTATGGCTCTTACAATATTTCTTCTACCTCTTACTCATACTTGGACTTGTGAGCTCCTATACATATATATATATATATATATCATATATTTAGGCTATAGAGTTCTCTTCTCCACTCATTATTTTCTTCATGCAAGAACTTAAACTTTCATATAATATTTCTTAAATCCAAGCCTCTTTCTCTTGCTTATTTACTGGACACAAATTAACATCTATTTATAGACCTAGATATATTTTTGACTTGTGAGATATATCTTCTAGAACATATCATCACCCGTCTAGAATCAATACATATATAACACTGTACATGTCAAACGCGTCCATATTCTCAGCATTTGTCACTGTCATAAAAACTGTTTAAGTCGTCATTATGATCTTTGTGGGAACAGAATCTCTGCCGGAAGAGAGATCAGTGATACATATATATATATATGTAAGGGGAGAGATAAAGTGTAGTTCTTATCACAGGGAATACGAATATGTTCTACGTTATTTTGACTTACGTCGACTTTAGCGTGGGAAGTCAAATATTTATTCAAGTCAATGGATAAGTAATGCTTGGTCGAGTTCTTTTCGAACTTTTCTTTTTTCTTTTATTTTTTTAATTATTTTAATTATTTTTTTTAAAGTCCATCCGTAAGAAATCTCTGAGATCGAAACATTCGAGGACAAATAGTACATATATCTTGGTACGCACTAAGTGATCGATGGAAATTATCATCCCACCCCCACCCACACCACACCGCCCCCCCCCCCTCCCCCCCCACAAAAAAAAAAAAAAAAAAACAAAAACAAAAGTTATAGAAGGGAATATTGAAATCCTCAGCGTGGAACCTTGACAGATTTGCATGATATATGATATATATTTTGTTGTCATATGTCATGATCAACGCGATGGAAGTACTTGAACTCAATTTATATACAAGGAGAAACACTATATCAGCTCACCTGTTATTACGTTAGTTCGTATATATATATATATATATATATATTATATATATATCTTCTTCTTTAATCATTCAAAGGGAGATATTGGAATTAAGAATCAATTCTAGTTCCATTTTTCAGTTGTCTTCTAAGAGATTTAGTCAACCAACACTTATTAGCATTCTTACATATTGATTTTCTCTCCGCGTATTCAGATTACCCAAATACACTAGTAAAAATTGTGGATTACACGACGGTTTTTTACCGTCGTGTAAAGATTACACGACGGTTCACGAACCGTCGTGTAATCTAGTGTCGTGGAAGATAAGATGACGGTTCCGTTACCGTCGTCGTATCTCAATGTTACACCATGCTTGGCGTCATCAAAAACCACATTACACGACGGTTCGGCCATGAACCGTCGTGTAATATAGAGTTTACACGACGGTTCTTGGCCGAACCGTCGTGTAATGTCTATATTACACGACGGTTCGGCCAAGAACCGTCGTGTAAACTCTATATTACACGACGGTTCTTGGCCGAACCGTCGTGTAATCTGGATATTACACGACGGTTCGTCCAAGAACCGTCGTGTAATATAGAGTTTACACGACGGTTCTTGGTCGAACCGTCGTGTAATTTGGAGATTATACGACGGCTCGGCCAAGAACCGTCGTGTAATATAGAGTTTACACGACGGTTCTTGGCCGAACCGTCGTGTAAAGTTGTCGTATGTAACATATTAAACGACGGTTCCTATACGAACTGTCGTGTAATGTATGCGTACTTAAGTATATTACACGACGGTTCGATGAATAACCGTCGTGTAATGTATACATTACACGACGGTTCTTGGCCGAACCGTCGTGTAATATATACACATTACACGATGGTTTTTGTCGAACCGTCGTGTAATGTTTCGGCCGGAACCGTCGTGTAATATTCTTAGTTAAAAAATTATTTTGGTTTTTTTGGTGATTTTCCGTGCTAGCCTAACCTGCATGTTATCCAATACACGATCCAAGAGAGTAACTTCAACTATCAAAATAAAAATACATACAAATTTTTACATTACAAGTTCACATATCATATTTAATGAATTGCATTACATGGCTAGCCCATTCTCCCCTAATCAAATTCAAATCCTCAGAAGTATAAAATTCTTTACTTTCTAGTACTTCAATTCCATTCAACACTATATCCCTCATAAAACCTAATATAAAATAACCACATTCACTACTTCCCTCTTGGAGAGGACATGGACGGTCCGAGATTATAGTTTTATAATCTTGTCTCCTTCTAATCCCTTGACCGGCTATAATCTTCCAATCCGATAGGGCCCTAGCAAATTGGTAGAATTGAAATTAAGTAATTAAGATACATATATAATAAATAAGAAGATTAAAAAAAATTTCATATTAAAATTGACTTACACGCTGATTAGCTCCGTAAAATCGTCTCGTTTCTTCTCTCGAAGAGGATCAAAATAAAGGACGAAGTCCTCCCATGGGTCAATGACTCCCAACACCCAATGTCTCCCTCTGTTATGTGGCATAAGATAAATCCGGCCTTTTGGTCCGTCACGCAAAAAGCTGATAAGATTGTCTGCTCGGTCTCTCATGCCAGCATCTTCAGTATCTGTTCTCACCGGTGAGATTAAGGTTGGAGACACAAACGCAAACTTGTCAGCGAGGCCGTTACTCCTACATAGCTCCTCCAAATATCTGCATATAAGCATATCAGAATTGTTACTATACCTGAGATATAGAAGGATTTCCAGATTATAGAAATTTTAGAGATAGAATGTCGTACCTCATGTAGACTAATATACAATTTGCACTGATTTCTTGTAAATTTATGAACTCATAAATATCTTCAAAACTCAGAAAGACAGGCATTTTAAAAGTCATGATGGTGGATGGTATTGGGATCTCAATCTGATTACCATCACGCATGATACTATGTGCATAAAAAGCCAAAGGCCTCATCGCCATGTTCATGTTGTTAAAGTCGAACAAAAGTTGTTGTTGTTGTTGTTGCACACCTTGTTGTACCTCCGTCCGAGAGTCGATGGTCTTATTTCGAAGCTTTTTTTGGCGTTTTGTTTTTCCAGCTGTTGGGTCAGGAACGTGACTAGGCCCTCGACTCGCCTTGTTCATACTCGTGTCGAGCTCGACTAATGTTTTAGGCCAAGCAACAAACCCATTAATGGCATCCTCCACAGTTGTTGCCTCGTACGTCGGTATAGGTAATTGTGCTTTTTTTAATTTTGGCACACTGATTGACACGCGCACGTTCCCTTCCCCCAGTGGTATCCCATGCACCGTATCGGTTGGAAGGCTCTCCATCCATGCTCTTCCAAACGCGACAAGCAACTGTCCACCCTGCACTTCATCGAAAATATAGAGCTTACACTCCTTGCTTTCGACTGCCATGGGTGGCGGATCAGAAACTCCCCCATGTTGTTTTTCTTGAGCAGAGCAACTAGCCTTAAAACTGTTGTGTTGGTCCACGGTTGGTCATTGGTGGGATCAACCGACGGCGCCACATCTTTGCTCGCACATAGACCACGCACCAATGCCTTTAATTCTTCTATTTCACGTCTCATTGATTGTACTTCATTGTTTCTACTCGAACTTCAATCTAGGTTAAAGTACTGAGACGGCTTTACGAACATTGATTGGCCACGGACACGCCCTTTGTGTTCGGGTCTAGATAATGCTTGCGCCAACACATCACTAGTGCCAACTGATTCGAAAGTGCCTTGGCTCTGCTGTGTGTTGTACTCCATCTACAAGATAATTAACATAACTCGTTTATGATTAAGGGTTGTAAGTACATATACTAGTGAGTAAAAATTTATTGGTAGTTTGTAAACTTACTATCAACTCGCTAACTTTTTGACATGCTGGATCTTTGAACTCTCCATCAGGGCCTATCTGTTGCTCAAGCCACAAACTATCTCTTTTTTCCCATTTCCCAGTCTTCTTAAACTGTAATTCAACATTGTTAGTATAAATGAGGACATAATGTTCTATAAATATCATATGATTTTGTATGAACACGTTAATTTTGACATACCTTTCTTGGTCGAGCTTCCTATATCCGTCTCGGCCTCCTCTTGATGAGTATTCGTTGTTTGTCCTTATTCCGCTTCCACGATCCGATAGTTGTTGGAATTGTGATGATGTTCTATACTGAACGAATTTCACCCAATCCTCTTCTTCTATATTAGGGTAGAGTTCAATAACTTTTTGCGGCCGTGTCCAAACACTTTCTTCTGTTAAAGCTCCCTCGACAAACGTCTTGTATAGATCATGCCGGAAATTCCGTGCAGCTTCACCACATGATTTTATACACGAATGCCGAAAGCTTTCATCTACGGTGAAAGAAGTAATGGTTTCTTTCCAAACAATTTCTTTCAATCTGTCTAATTCACGAGATCTCCAATCCTGTATCCATATTGGAATGTGCTCTCGAGCGAGCACACCAATCCAACTCATCAATTCGTCACCGTGCTTTCCTTCGGGTTGTCCTTTCTCGTCAAACGTGACGGAAATTCGTTCACCCCTTTTCCTTGCCATGTGGACACGTTTCATTATAGTTGCCTTTCGCTTGCCATCAACATTGGGCTCCGACGGGTTCATCCTTCGTGCTCGTCCCTTTTTGGAATGTTCCATTGTATTCGTTTACCTATAGTTATTGGCAAAAAAGTGAAAATCAATAACAATTATGTCATACCAATATAATCGATTCATTTTAAATTTAATTAAGAATCACACAATATATTAACTTTTCACCCAAACGCAAAGGTGCAGAAACTTATTTAGTTGGAAATTCGTCCATAAAAAGGCACTTTAACAACCTGAATTTTTTTAAAAAACCAACGGTCGCTAGGCACCCCCCGGGCGCCCAGGCACACCGAGAGGGCGCCTAGCGCCCCCCACCGAGTGGGGCCAGGCGCCCCCCATGGCCGCCCAGGCGGTAGGGTCCCCCACGGGCGCCAGGCGCCCCCACCGAGGGGGCACCAGGCGCGCCCCCCACGGGCGCCAGGCGCCCCCCACCGAGGGGGCACCAGGTGCGCCCGAGGGGGCGCTAGGCGCCCCCCACGGGCTCGCCGGTGCCCCCACGGGTGCCAGGCGTCCGTCGTTTTCTAGACGGTCATAGGCCGTTTTGATGCATTATTTTTGTATTTTCATGCTAGAAGACTTCATGTAATCTTGCTATAGTTATGCTGTCAATATTGATCAAATTATTTTCTCTTTTCGAAAAGAAAAATCATTATGGCATTCCGTCGAGCATGTTGTGTGGAAAAATAAAACATGTTCATAAATGTGTGTAAAGTGTAAAAAGTAACGATCCACAATCATTTTTCTCTGCTACAAAGAGAAATATTAAAAACAAACACACTTATTTGCAACAAGAATTCTTTAACTCCTGAAAGAACCAAATGTGGTTTAGTTTATATACGAAGTCACCTTACTTTCTCTGAAAAAGACTAGTCACGCACGTACAATGCAAGAAGGAGGCGGCGGCGGCAATGGCCTGGATTTTAAACGAGAGTATCGGCGGGTTGGTGAAGTATGTGTGGGTACTTGGAAAAATTAGAGAGTGTTAAGAGAAAAATGGAGATGCGAGAGAAATTTTGAACAGAAATGAAGAGGAAAGTTGTATTTAAGTACTTGGTTTTCGCGCGGAATTCGAAAAATGAAAAGTGAAAATTTTTAAAAATTTGAGCATTACGACG
>CM046362.1:4877939-4892545 GCA_025413025.1 Ficus hispida
TTGCATGAAGAAAATAGAGTGTAGGATTTGAGCCAAGAATGACTTGACGGAAAGTCAAAAGGTATTGACAAAGCGGCAAGTTTGTCTTGGCTCAGTTTGGCCTTCTATCTTCTCATGCGAGACTTGAGACAGCTAAACTCAGATATGTTTATTTCTAATCATATTAATCTCTTGGTATTGAAACTTGAGACAGCTAAACTCAGATATATTTATTTCTAATCATATTAATCTCTTGGTATGAAACTTGGTAGGTACACAACATTTTTTTTTTTTTATAATGTGTATGTTAAGTGCATCATCATTCATGCTTTTTTTTTCACCTTTTTTGGATATGCGTCATGATCTTTCAGTATATATCCGATCGAGAAATTAAGCATAGGTACTAATGCTTCAAATCTTAAAAAAAAAAAATTCGATACTTGTGAAAGTATTAATATTAAATTCATTATTGAAGGAGAAAATAGAAATAAAGCTCCATAATACGGAATGTTTTTGTTTTTATTTTTATTTTTGCTAAAGTGTAACCAAAGGTTAATGTTTCAATACTTGTAATTTGGCAACTTCTATACACAGCTATAAAAATGTCACAGTATCTTTTCCTTTCGGAGCTCGTCTCTAGCTATATCTATTTGCAATTTGGAAGCTTGGTGACACAATGATTAAGGCCGACAATAAGGCGGGGCTGCTTTAATGGCCCTTGAATTTTGGGAAAATTCTCATTTGTCCCTCAATTTTATAAATTTCCACTTCACTAAACTAAATTTCGAATTACTCCCACTTTGCCCTTCTGTTTCGTTTCAAAAAAAAAAAAAAAAAAAAAAAGGGGGGTAATAAAAGGGTTGTGTCCTAAATGAATTAGAGCTACTACAAAACGAATCTGACTTATTGCAAGCCATCTTTTTCCTATCCACGATTTCAATAGCTTCAGGGGGTGATTGGAGTGCCTAAACTTGAAACAAGCGATAGAAAAATTTTGTGATTACAATCTAGAGATTCTTTTATATAAAGGGCCGGTACCGCAGTACTAAATCAAAATGTTTTCATCAACTCACCATGTGAGAATATGTGAGGATTTTACGTTTGATTTTCATGCAAAAGGAAGCGGAGGGGCCAAAGTGAGAGTAATTTAAAGTTTTAATATAAGAAGGTGGAGTTTTTAAAGTTGATGAGCAAGAACATGAAAGACCTCAAGTTTTATTGGCCCTAGTGCGAATATTCCAAATACTATAAATAGAATAACATAAATTTAAACAAAAAAAAGCTATAATTTCATTCATATAGCTAACGTCTCTTTGAAATAGTGCAGGAGAACGACAGAGTAAGAAAGGAAAGAGTAATTCACAAAAAAATAAAAAATATAAAATATAAAAATAAAGAAAGGAAAGAGTAAACTAAAAAACATTTATTACTACGTTGAAGCGTAGGCATCCCACAAAAAAAAAAAAAAAGAGAGAGAGAAGAAGAAGAAAGCGTTGAATGACATGAGGAGGGAGACGAAATTACTTAACTCCTATTGCCTCTTTATTTACGTTATTAGATTAGACTAAAACTATAATATGAATTGTAATTTAATTGAGATATATTTTGTTGTTTTAACTGTTAAATTAATTTTTTAATAATATATTCATATTAAAAATTTAAAATGCGATGTTTTTATTGTAAATCAGATCGTTAGAAAGTAGATGCAACATGGATTGAACAAAAAGTTACATGGGTTCAGCTTTTTCTACATATTATAGATACGTTTGGACATAAAGAACAAAAGGTAGAATAGATTGAGAGTGACGATTCTGTCAATTGCCTAAGTACCAAGATGTAAGACTGTCCTCCGAGAATGCAACCATCCCGATTAATTGAGTCAATGTGACACACTGATCTAGAAGAATCTTGACGATTCTGTGAATTAGATTTATCTTCTTGAGTACATGTAAAAGAATCAATAAAATAATAAATTAAAATTCATAAACTTACCACTTTAGGAGGGAACAAGTTTCAATTTGGTAGGGCACTAAGTATGGGAGTATGTCATTTGACCATACGTCTCACGCAGATGCTATCCTTTCCCAAAAAAGTCAAAGAAATCATTATGACTCAGTTGTCAACACCTCCAATTTAACTCATATATCCTTTTATAATTCTTGTTCCTTCAAGTCTATTTAATAAAATCATGCCGTCGTGCTAGTTAAATATTTCATGTATATTTAAATGTCAATCATATTAATTGAAAAAACTATATTAACTTAATTACATTTTATAATATTATTAAAAGGATATAAAATGAGATAAAAGAACAGATAAGTCAAATTCCAACAATTAATGCAGTGTGAATGTCGATCCTATCCTCTCCACCCATCCGGTTCTCTTATCACTTCTAGATCAGATTCTATTCCCACAAACAGAAGCACCTATTTCTATTTGTCCATTGGATTTGAGCTTAAATAAGATATCATCAAACCCATATATATATATATATATATATATATATGTATATTTATTGTTTTTCTCTAAGATCCCACAATAAGTCAACCTGTTTGGCCTATAAATCGATGCCAGTAGTTCAGCAGACAAACAAGAGATAGATAATTTGATCACTTTTAATTGTTAGTTTCAGTTTTCTTGCACGAAGAAAATAGAGAGTAGGATTTGAGCCAAGAATGACTTGCCGGCCGGAAGTCAAAGATTCAGCAAATGCTTGTTCATCGGCTGCGGCAAGTCGGTCTTGGTTCATTTTGGCTCTCTAATCTTTCATGCGAGATCTGAGACAACCATTTATGGATATATAGTACACAACTTTTTGTAATGTGTAGTAAAGTGAATTATTATACACCCCCTTTTTTTTTTTTTTTTTCAGTTTTTGGGTTTGCATCATGATCTTTCAGTACATATCTGATCAAAAAATTAAGCGGGAGGTACCGATTATTCAATCTTTAAAAATAAATCCTATACTTTATAAGTATTATTTCTAAATTGTTTTTTTGAAGGAAAAAAAAATAACGCTTGATAAGAATGTTTTTGTTTTTGTTTTTATTTTGTTTTTGCTATAGTGTAACGAATGTTTATGCTTCAATATGTACTTGTCATATGGCACCTCTTATACACATAGCTATTAAAATGACATAATATCTCTTCTCTCAGAGCTCTTCTCTAGTTCTTTGCAATGTGGATGCTTTGTGACATGATGATTCAGGCGGACAACAGGTCAGGGGGTACTTTAATGCCATGGGTTATAGGAACATTCTTATTTTGTCCCTCAATTTATAAAATCTCACTTTATTAAATTAGACTTCGAATTAATCCCATTTTGTGTCACTCATATACAGGGAAGGTAATCATATTGCTTAATAGATTAGCGGCTCATATGGTTAGATTGCAAGACACAATTTGGTGGTTCAATTGGCCAGATTTTGATTGAATGCTGTTGGTCGCGATATGGCTGGTTTTCTATGCTACAAGTTTTGTGATAAGTCAATCGAATGTGGTAATTATGTATTCTTTTTCCCTCTAGTCTTTTTCCTACTTGGTTTTGGCTAGAGGTAATGAGACATATAATTGTAGTTTACTCTCAAGATGAAAAATTAAGACTTGAATCTATGAGACTAGATTCCGGCTCTTGTTATTTTAAGTTTTAGTGTTTGCCGCCTTTTTTGGCCGCTGTTTCTTTTACCCTCTTTGTTTGCACATTTTTGTATTTCTTTCTTTTCTCTTTTATTAATAATATCGAGTTAGGAATTTGTTAGATGATAGATATTATAAGCTGGTACCAACTTAGTTGGGATGTGCTTCATTTCCTATATATCATTTATTCTCTCTCTCATTTTATTCAAAAAAAAAAAGTTAGGATTAAAATTTTAATTGTATAATATGTAATTATCTATGTAAAAATTTAAAAAGTGATACTTTTAAGTTATGGATTATATCGTTAAAATGTAGAAAAAATTCATATCGTTAAAATGTTGATACAATACCAATAAAACAAAAGTTACATGAGTTTCTACGTGAATTTTTTCTACATGTTATAGATACGTTTGGATATAAAGAACAAAAGGTAGAATAGATTGAGAGTGACGATTTTTGTCATTACCTAAGTACCCAGATGTACGACTGTCCTTGAGAATGTAACCATCTCGACTAAATTGGGATGATGTCACATTGCAGAAGAATCTTGACGATTTTGTAAATAGATTTTATACCATTATATATATGTTCTTGACTGCGTGTATTGCTCTACTAATTATAGAATCCCATACAAAAAGGATGAAGAGAAATTTTTTTTTTTTTTTAGAATTACTTTTTCAATGGTACTTAAATTATACTTTCAATCTTTAATTTGTACTTAATTTTTAATTTCATGACACGCTATCTAGAACTTTTCTACTATTACGAAAATGGCTCTTATATCAGTATTTTATCAAAAAAACAAAACAAAAAGTGAACACAAGTAAACTTTAATCAAGTCTGAAATCATAATTAATAATATTTTGGATAGAAACTGTAATTTTAAAATAGATCTACGATGCTTTTTTATTTTTTTAATATTAAAATACAGTTTGTGCAATATCTTTGATTGAAGTTAGTTTGCTCCTAGAATATCTTTGATTAAGGTATAATTCTTTTCAATAAATATTTATTTACGATTAACTCATAAATAATGCTTATGAGACTAAAACTTGTTTAATTGATGTCTAATATTTTACTGAAAGAAAAAGTTTCACTTCACGAAAATAAAGTTCACGAATATCACAAACGCCTTTAAAACTTCACTTGGTTTTGGACCTGGGATTGGGCTTGGGCTTGCACAATGCACACACTTGTTGGAGTTGCACATGAACTAATTTGTGATTTCGAGTTTTCATGAAGTGGATCAGTTCTCTTCACAAATTATTTACAAATGAACCATTAGTGTAATAATAGAAAAGTTCATAAAAAAAATTAGGGACTAACATAAGATATAGTGTATGATTCGGAGACTATGTATTAAATTGACCCAATTTTAAAATCATAAATTGATATGGAAAAAGTTTCTATTTGGTACGGTACGTAGTTTGGGAGCACCATATCCATGCAAGAGATGCTAAATGCTATGCTTTCCTCTAAAAGTCAAAATCAATCTGTGTGACTTGGGGTCAAGAAATTCAACTCCTATATCCTTTATTTTTGTACTTTCACTAGTCAAAAGTATGGATTTGACGATGGTTAATCATCGTGTAAAGTTTACACGATGGTTAGACAAACCGTTATATAATCCTCTGTCATGAAATATTTTAATATACCACGACAGTTAATAAACCATCATGGTATCTCAATATTGCACGACCGTTCACACCGTTATCAAATAGAGAAAAAAGGAAGTAAATTTCACTAAAGTAAGAACTTTACACGACGATTTTTGTTCAAAACCGTCGTGTAAAATCTAACATGAATTAAAAATATTTTGGCATTTTTAGTGATTTCCCATGGTGGCCTAACCCGTGTGTTATCCAATATATGGTCCAGGATATGATTGAAAATATATTAACTATATTGTATCAAAGTAAAAAAAAACCATCCATTACTTACCAGTTTACATATCATAATTAATGAATTGCATTATAAATTTAGTCCATTCTCCCCTAATCAAATTCATATAATCCCAAGTATAAAATTATTTTCTTTCAAGTACGTCAATTCCATTCAATACTATGTCCCTCATAAAGCCTAAAATAAAATAACCACATTCAACACTTCCTCTTGGTGAGGACAAGAACGATTCGAGATTTTTTTTTTAATAGTCTTGTCTCCTTTTAATTCCTTCTCCTGCAATAAGCTTCAAATCCATTAGGGCCCTAGCAAATTTACAAAATTCAAAATAATTAAGATGCATACCATTAAGATTAAATCAAACAAAATTCCATTTTGACATTTCATCGAGCATGTGGTGGGCGGAAAAAATACGTAGAATATTGTGTGTTCGTAGATCTTAAAATGCTAAAAAATTTTACAAAAGATTCGTCTACAAAAAGCAACAATAAAAAAATTGAACAACAATAATAGACAAATTACACTCCAAGCAAGTTATAAAGAATTGTGTGTTTGTATTTTTATTGGAAACAATAAATTGAGCAATATGGAAGTCACCTTGCCTTTCTTTGATGCAAAATAGTCACGGCCTTGATGGGAAGACAGGGTGGCAGTGGAGGTGGCAACGGTAGTAGTGAAAAAAAGAGAGAGAGGGGAGGCAGCGTTGAGGGTGACGGGAGAATGAGGGGAGGAGATGGTGGTGTTGCGGGCATAGGTCTAATGAGGAAGAGGGGAGGGCGGCGGTGGCATCATTGGGAGAATAAGAAAGAGGGTAAGGCGGTGGCAGGGAGGGCGGTGGCAGGGAGGGCAGCGGCTCTATCGGTGGGCAGGCGAGCGAAGGAGATAGTAGGTAGGAGAAATCTTTGAATGGTCAAGAGGGAGAAAGATGAAAATTATGAGAAAGAATGAGGAAAGTAGATTTAAGTTAAGGGTTTATGCGCGAATTTTAAAGCACAAAATTTCAAATTTTTAGAGTGATTTTTGGAAGATTACACGACGGTTTCCCTAAACCGTGGTGTAATCTCGGAGATTTAAGTTAATAGTTTACACGCGAATTTTAAAACAAAAATTTCAAATTTTAGAGTGATTTTCGAAAATTACACGACGGTTTCTCTAAATCGTCATGTAATCTCAGAGATTTAAGTTAATGGTTTATGCGTCAATTTCAAAGCATAAAATTTCAAATTTTTAGAGTGATTTCGGATGATTACACGACGGTGTCCATAACCGTCATGTAATCTCCGTGATTTTTGAAAGATTACATGACAGTTTCCCTAAACCGTCATGTAATCTCAAATATTTAAGTTAATAATTTACCTGTAAATTCTAAAGTATAAAATTTCAAATTATTAGAGTGATTTTTGGAAGATTACAAACGGTTTCCCTAAACCGTCGTATAATCTCCATGATTTTCGGAAGATTACAAGACAGTTTAGGAAGATTACACGATGGTTCCCTAAACCATCATGTAATTATGTTTTAGACTATGATTTTTATAAATTGTCATGTATCTCCGTCATCTAAATCAACTTTTGTAATAGTACTTCACGTTCCTCTAATATGATCATGACACGTCAATTGAAAAGTTTTATTTAAATTACAAATATATATTATGTCACAACAATATTAAAAAATCACATAATATAGTCTCATATATGTTATGATATTATGAAAAGGACATTTAATGTGACATAAGCATAAGGACACATATGGGTTGAATCCCAACCATTGTAAGAGCATATTCTTACCATGACATTGACTTTAGAGTAAATGCCAATCTTATCCCTCCAAACGGGTTCCCTTATCACATGTTGATCATATTCTATTCCCACAAGATAGAATCATCTCATTCTGTGTCCATTGGATTTGAACTGAAAAAAGATCATAAAATCTGCATTATTATTATTATTATTATTTATTTTTCTCTAAGAATCCCCCAATAAGTCAACCTACGGCTTATAAATTGATGCCAGTAGTCCAACAGATCAACAAAGTAGATAACTTGCGCACTCCGAATAAGTTTCAGTTTTCTTGCATGAAGAAAATAGAGTGTAGGATTTGAGCCAAGAATGACTTGCCTGAAAGTCAAAGGTATTGACAAATGCTTGTATGTCGGCCGGCGGGTCAGTCTTGGCTCATTTTGGCTCTCTATCTTCTCATGCGAGATCTGGGACAGCCAACTCTATATATGTTTGTATCTAACCTTTATAATCTCTTGGTCTTGAAACAATTGGTAGGTGCACAAATATTTTTTATTTTTTTATTTTTTATTTTTTGGTAATGTGTATCAGTTAAGTCCATTATCATACATGCTTCTTTTTTTTTTTTTTTTTCCCTTTTGTGTATGCATCATGATCTTTCAGTATATATCCAACAGAGAAATTAAGCATATATAGGTACCAATTATTCAATTCTTAACAAAAATCCCATACTTTGTAAGAACTATATTTAAATTATTATCGAAGAAAAAAGATATGATCAATAATGCTTGATAAGTATTTTTTTTTTATTATTCTTAATTTTGTTAAAGTGCAACAAATGGTTAATGTTTCATTGCTTGCAATATGGTACCTTTTATACACATAGTTATAAAATTGCCATACTATCTCCTCTCTCGGAGCTCTTCTCTAGCTCCTTTGCAACGTGGAAGCTTTGTTGCACGATGATTAAGGCCAACAACAGGGCGAGGGGTGCTTTAGATCCCCATGAATTTGGGAACATTCTCATTTTGTCCCTCAATTTTAGAAAATCCCACTTTACTAAACCAAAATTTGAATTGCTCCCACTTTGCCCCTGCGTTTCGTTTCCAAATAAAAGCAAATAAAATATGTATATATATGTAGGGTTGTCTCCTAAACGAATTAGAGCTACTACTAAACGAATCTGACGTATTGCAAGCCATCTTTTTGCAATCCATCTTTTTGCAATCCATAATTTCTAGAGATTCTATTCTAAAAAAGGGGTCAGAAGGGCATTACCTAAAGTAAAATCTTTTCTTTAACCCATGCATATATGAATTTTACGTTTGATTTTGATGAGAAAGGAAGTGGAGGGGGCGTGAGAGTAATTTAAAATTTTATTGTAATAAGATGGAGTTTTTAAAGTTGAGGAGGAAAAACAAGAACAAACTCAAAGTTCAAGGGGTACTAGTACGAATATCCCAAAATAAATAAATAAAACAGAAGCAATTTAGAATAATGCACAAGAACGATGAAGTAAGAAAGGCAAGAGTAAACGCAAATTTAAGAAAAAATCAGTAAAATAAGTCTTTAAAACGTTGAAGTGTAGACATTCCACATTAGGCAGGGAAAAGAAGAAGATCGAAGAAGAATAAATAAAGCAATGAATAACACGAGAAGATGGGGATGAAACTTAACTCATTTTGCCTCTTTAATCGAGACATATATATTTTAATTTTAGTTGTTGGATTAAATTTTTAATAGTTTTATTTGTAATTATCCCAGTTAAAAATTTAAAATGTGATACTTTATAAGTTACGAATCAAATCATTAAAGTGTTGATACAATACCGATAGAACAAAAGTTACATGAGTTCCTATGTTAGTGTTTTCAACATATTATAGATTTGGACATAAAGAACAAAAGGGTACAATAGATTGGGAATGACGATTTCTGTCAATTACCTAAGTACCAAGATGTACGACTGTCCTCTGAGAATGTAACCTTCTCGACTACTTGTATTGCTCTACTAATTATAGAATCCCATTAAAAAAAATGAAGAAAATAAAAATTTTAATGGGTTATTTTCACAATTGGTTCTTAAATTATATTCAATCTCAAGTTGGTCCCCGATTTTTAATTTATACGTCACGTTATTTTGAACTTTTCTACTGATATGAAATGGTCATTATATCAGTATTCTGTCAAAAACTGAATGGAAATTGAATACATGTAAACTTTAATTAAGGTAAAAATCATAATTAACTATTTTTTAGAAGGAAACTGTACCTCTAAAATTGCTCTATGACACTTATAAATTTTTTAAATACAGTTTGAGCAATATATCTTTGATTGAAATTAGTTTTCTTGCAAAAATATCTTTGATTGAGATATAATTTTAAAAAAAAAAATTTTATGACTTGACTCATAAATAAAGTTTATGTGATTAGAATGTAATAAATTTCTGTCTTTTTTTTTACATAATATTGACAAAGAGACTGTTGGCGTAACAGTATAAAAGTTCAAAGAATGTGTATGTGATATGAAAAAATCATAAAGCAGAAATTAATATAAGACATAATGGATAATTCAGAGGTCCTTTATTAAATTCACCCAATTTTAAATTTATAAATTGATATAGAACAAGTTTCAATTTGGCAGCGTACGTAGTTTGGGAGCTTGGTATTTGACCATATATATCTTATGCAAGAGATGCTATGCTTTCCTTAAAAAGACAAAGCAATCTTTGCGATTTGGGGTCAATAATTGAAATCCAACTCTTATATATATCTCTTTATTTTTGTGGCTTCATGTTCTCCACGTTCTTCTAATAAGATTAACTTGTCAATTGAAAAGTTCCATTTAAATAAAATATATATATTATGCCACATCAATATATTTTGCCACATTAAGATTAAAAAATCACATATTATAATTAAATATATGTCATGATATTATTAAAAAGATACATAATTATACATTACATAGATATATATGGATCAAATCCCAACATTTGCAAGAGCATATTCTTACCATGGCATTAACTTTAGAGTAAATGCCAATCTTATCCCCTCCAAACCGGTTCTCTTATCACAAGTAGATCAGATTTCCGACAAGATATAATCATCTCATTCTGTGTCCATTGGATCGATTTGAACTGAAAAAAGATCATAAAATCTGCCTTGTTATTATTATTTATTTTTCTCTAAGAATCCCCCAATAAGTCAACCTATATTCGGCCTATAAATTGATGCCAATAGTCCAACAGATCAACAAAGTAGATAACTTGATCACTTCGAATAAGTTTCAGTTTTCTTGCATGAAGAAAATAGAAGTAGGATTTGAGCCAAGAATGACTTGCCGGAAAGTCAAAGGTACTGGCAAATGCTTGCTCATCGGCCGGCGAGTCGGTCTTGGCTCATTTTGGCTCTCTATCTTCTCATGCAAGATCTGAAACAGCCAGTCAAAGATCTGATTATTTCTAATCATTACAATCCCTTGGTCTTGAAACTTGGTAGGCACACTTTTTTTTTTTTTTTTTTTGGTTGTAATGTGCATCGGTTAAGTGCTTTATCGTACATGCTAATTTTTTTAAAAATTTATTTCTTGGGTATAAATCATGATCTTTCAGTACATATCCAATCAAGAAATTAAGCGTAGGTACCAATTAATCAATTCTTTACAAAAAAAAAAAAAAAAAAAAAAAAAAAAAACCTATATAGGTATAATTTTTAAATTTTAATTGGAGAGAAAAATAGAAATAACGCTTGATAATAAGGAATGTTGTTGTTTTTATTTTTATTTTTGCTACAGTGTAACGAACGGTTAATGCTTCAATACTTGTAATATGGCACCTTTTAGACACATAGCTACCTTCTCTAGCTCTTTGCAATGTGGAAGCTTTGTAACACGATGATTAAGGCCGACAACAGGATCAGGGCCGGGGGTGCTTTTATGCCCTTTGAATTTTGGGAACACTCTTATTTTATTCTTCAATTTGTAAAATTCCCACTTCATTAAATTAAACTTCGAATTACTCTCACTTTGCCCCTCTATTTCATTTCCCCAAAAAAAAAAAAAAAGAGAGAGACATATAATGAAAAAGGTTGTCTCCTAAACGAATTAGAGCTACTACTAAACGAATCTGACTTATTGCAAGCCTTCCTTTTCCAATCCATGATTGCAATAGCTTCAGGGAGTGATTGGAATTCCTAAGCTCAAAACAAGTTATAGATAAATTTGGGATTTAAAATCTAGAGATGATTTTATGTAAAAGGGTGGTCGCAAGGTCATAATCTAAAGTAAAATGTTTTCATCAACCCACCATGTGAGCGCACATGAGGATTTTACGTTTGATTTTGAAGGGAAAGGAAGGCAAAGTGAGATTAATTTAAGTTTTAATGTAGTAAGATGGAGTTTTAAAAGTTGAGGCAAAAAAGAGGAAGTTCAAGGGGTACTAGTGTTTATATTCCAATAAATAAATAAATGACAGAAGACCAATTTAAACCCGAAAAAGAGCTATAATTTTATTCATGTTGGCATCTCTGTGTGATATCACAAGAACGATAGAAGAAAGGAAAGAGTGCATCCGAATTTGACAGGAGAGGGGGGGGCGGGGGGGGGTTGGGTTGGGGGGGGTTGTGGTGAAGTACAACAACGTTGAAGCGTAGACATCCTTCATTAGGCAAGAAAAAAAAAAAAAAAAGAAAAAAAAAAGGCATTCTATGGTATACGCGGAGGGAGATGAAACTTACAACTGATTTTGCCTCTTTAATGTATGTTATAGATTAGACAAAAACCATAACAGGAATTGTAATTTAATCTAGACAGATGCATGTTAATCTTAGTTGTTGGATTAAATTTTTAATAATTGGTCTGTAATTGTCCGAATGAAAATTTAAAACGTGGTGCTTTTACTTATGACTCAAAGCGTCAAAAATTAATACAATACCGATGGAACAAAAGTTACATATAAGTTCCTACTTGAGTTTTTTCTACATATTTTTATGCGTTTGGACATAAAGAATTACAAAAGATAGAATTTGATTGAGAGAGACGATTTCGGAAAATTATTTAAGTACCAAGATGTACGACTGTCCTTCGAGAATATATCCATCCCGATCAATCGAGCCAATTCACATTCTAGATCAAGTATCTTGACGATTGTTAAAACAGATTTTATACCATTCATATCTCTTCTTGACTACTTGTATTGCTCTATATATATAATTTTTTTATGAACTCAGGAGTGTGGAGATTCTAACTCTAAACCGTATAATAGAATCATGTATTATATTATCGATAGGTTTATACCTGTAATCACACTTGTATTGCTCTACTAATTATAGAATCTCAGCCAAAATAATTAAGAAAATAAAAATAATAATATAAAAAAAAACCATAAATCAACCACAGAGATATATATGGAACAACTTTCAATTCGTGGGTACGTAGTTTTGGAGCATGGTATTTGACCATATCTCATGCAGATGACTTTGGTCAATAATTGTAGGAGCATATTCGCATTAGCATTAACTTTAGAGTAAAGGGTAACTATCCAAATTATACCTCATTTAATAAGTCTAAACATCATTTTTATCTTTTTCTTTACTATACAACTTGCCCATAACACCCCATTTTTGTAAAATCTGCCACAAAATATCCCCTGAAACAGTTAAATATTTAAAATATTTTAATAAATTAAACTATTAAAAATCAATCCTAAAAATTGAAAATTTACAAAATGAATAAATTACTTGTTCGAGTAAAATATTTATTCTTCATAAAAAAATTTTAAGTACGTCATATGTAAAATACATATATAAAATACACTTAAAATAGATTGCCAACGTAATCTTGATATTTTCAAAATTTTAATTGAGTATTTGTAACTGAATTTACAAACACACGGGTATTTTGGAGATTTGCATAATAAGAGATAAATAATATTTAGGATCAATAAAATAAGTATTTTGGGCATTTTCCTTTGAGAGTAAATAACGATCTTTATCTCCTCTTCCAACCAGTTCCCTTAGCACTTCTAAATCAGATTATATTCCCACAGCATAGAATCATCTCTTTCTTTATCCATTGGATTTCAACTTTAGAAACCTGTATAATTAACTTTTTCTCTAAGAATTCCACTATAAGTCAACCTATTTGGCCTATAAAATCGATGCCAGTAGCCCAGCAGATAAACACAAGAAGATAGATAATTTGATCGCTTTGATTATTAGTTTCAGTTTTCTTGATGAAGAAATAGATAGTAGAATTTGAGCCAAGATGACTTGCCGACCGGAAGTCAAAGGTTCGGTTCGGTTAAAAGCTTGTTCATCGACCGGCAAGTCTTTCTTGGCTCATTTTGGCTCTCTATCTTCTCATGCGAGATCTGAGACAACCGATCCTAGATATGTTTATTCTTAATCATTATAATCTCTTGGTCTTGAAACTTGGTAAGTACACGACAATTTTTGTTTGGTAATGCTATATTCTTTTTCTTTTATTGGTATGCTTTCCGCGATCGGAAATCTAGGTTGGGTACCAATGATTCAGTTCTACACTTAAGTAATATTTTAAATTTAATATTAAAGGAAAAAAAATAACTGCTGATAACATAATTTTTTTTATCCTTAAATCTAACATGTTAATGTTTCAATACTTTTAATCTGCCACCATTTGTACACAAAATATCAAAATGACCTAAAAAAAGTTACCTTTTTCTTGTAGCTGTCCTCTAGCTCTTTACATTGTGGAAGCTTGGTGACGTGACGATTTACCCCAATTGCAGGGCGAGGGGTGACATTTACCCCGGTAGCAGGGCGGGGGGTGCTTGAAGGTTCAATTGGGTAATAGTGGCTAGAGTCAAGCATTAGTTAGGATTTTATACGTTGGGAATATTTGTGGGAGAAAGCAGGAGATGTGTGGTTGTAAGCATATCTTAACAATAATTCCACATATAACTCTACCAAAAATAAAGAGTTAGAATCCCCTCACTCCTAATAATTTTTACAAAAAATTAAGAGAAAGCGGAAGACATTACCAAAAATATAAAAAAAAAATAAAGAAAATTTTCCGGACATAATTTGCTCTAATGAATGGCTTGTTGAAATTTTCTTTGTGATCAAATTTATTTTTGTAATTTCTCTTAAAATACATAGTTTATTATTTTGTTGAGGTCAATTTAAAAGGACTTGTTGTAATAAAAAATTCATTACTTTAATTGAGTGTAAAGAAAAAAATACCAAGTTTTTATTCAAGGTAAATAAAAAATATGAGATCAATAAAAACTATTTCACAAAACAATATCAAAGTTTTAGCCGTACACTAAAATGCCGCAAAATGGTCATTTCCTAACTTCATCAAACAAATAAT
>CM046362.1:4892645-4909925 GCA_025413025.1 Ficus hispida
AAACTTGTTCTATATCAATTTATAAATTTAAAATTGGGTGAATTTAATAAAGACCTCTGAATTATCCATTATGTCTTATATTAATTTCTGCTTTATGATTTTTTCATATCACATACACATTCTTTGAACTTTATACTGTTACGCCAACAGTCTCTTTGTCAATATTATGTAAAAAAAAAGACAGAAATTATTACATTCTAATCACATAAACTTTATTTATGAGTCAAGTCATAAAATTTTTTTTTTTAAAATTATATCTCAATCAAAGATATTTTTGCAAGAAAACTAATTTCAATCAAAGATATATTGCTCAAACTGTATTTAAAAAATTTATAAGTGTCATAGAGCAATTTTAGAGGTACAGTTTCCTTCTAAAAAATAGTTAATTATGATTTTTACCTTAATTAAAGTTTACATGTATTCAATTTCATTCAGTTTTTGACAGAATACTGATATAATGACCATTTCATATCAGTAGAAAAGTTCAAAATAACGTGACGTATAAATTAAAAATCAGGGACCAACTTGAGATTGAATATAATTTAAGAACCAATTGTGAAAATAACCCATTAAAATTTTTATTTTCTTCATTTTTTTTAATGGATTCTATAATTAGTAGAGCAATACAAGTAGTCGAGAAGGTTACATTCTCAGAGGACAGTCGTACATCTTGGTACTTAGGTAATTGACAGAAATCGTCATTCCAATCTATTGTACCCTTTTGTTCTTTACCAAATCTATAATATGTTGAAAACACTAACATAGGAACTCATGTAACTTTTGTTCTATCGGATTGTATCAACACTTTAATGATTTGATTCGTAACTTTAAAGTATCACATTTTAAATTTTTAAATGGGATCATTACAAATAAAACTATTAAAAATTTAATCCAACAACTAAAATTAAAATATATATGTTTCGATTAAAGAGGCAAAATGAGTTAAGTTTCATCCCCATCTTCTCGTGTTATTCATTGCTTTATTTATTCTTCTTCGATCTTCTTCTTTTAACTGCCTAATGTGGAATGTCTACACTTCAACGTTTTAAAGACTTATTTTACTGATTTTTTCTAAATTTGCGTTTACTCTTGCCTTTCTTACTTTATCGTTCTTGTGCATTATTCTAAATTGCTTCTGTTTTATTTATTTATTTTGGGATATTCGTACTAGTACCCTTGAACTTTGAGTTTGTTCTTGTTTTTCTCCTCAACTTTAAAAACTCCATCTTATTACAATAAAATTTTAAATTACTCTCACGCCCCCTCCACTTCCTTTCTCATCAAAATCAAACGTAAAATTCATATATGCATGGGTTAAAGAAAAGATTTTACTTTAGGTAATGCCCTTCTGACCCCTTTTTTAGAATAGAATCTCTAAATTATGGATTGCAAAAAGATGGATTGCAAAAAGATGGCTTGCAATACGTCAGATTCGTTTAGTAGTAGCTCTAATTCGTTTAGGAGACAACCTACATATATAGACATATTTTATTTGCTTTTATTTGGAAACGAAACGCAGGGGCAAAGTGGGAGCAATTCAAAGTTTGGTTTAGTAAAGTGGGATTTTCTAAAATTGAGGGACAAAATGAGAATGTTCCCAAATTCATGGGGATCTAAAGCACCCTCGCCCTGTTGTTGGCCTTAATCTCGTGTAACAAAGCTTCCACGTTGCAAAGGAGCTAGAGAAGAGCTCCGAGAGAGAGAGATAGTATGGCAATTTTATAACTATGTGTATAAAAGGTACCATATTGCAAGCAATGAAACAATAACCATTTGTTGCACTTTAACAAAATTAAGAATAAAAAAAAAAATACTTATCAAGCATTATTGATCATATCTTTTTTCTTCGATAATAATTTAAATATAGTTCTTACAAAGTATGGGATTTTTGTTAAGAATTGAATAATTGGTACCTATATATGCTTAATTTCTCTGTTGGATATATACTGAAAGATCATGATGCATACACAAAAGGAAAAAAAAAAAAAAAAGAAGCATGTATGATAATGGACTTAACTGATACACATTACCAAAAAATAAAAAATAAAAAAATAAAAAATATTTGTGCACCTACCAATTGTTTCAAGACCAAGAGATTATAAAGGTTAGATACAAACATATATAGAGTTGGCTGTCCCAGATCTCGCATGAGAAGATAGAGAGCCAAAATGAGCCAAGACTGACCCGCCGGCCGACATACAAGCATTTGTCAATACCTTTGACTTTCAGGCAAGTCATTCTTGGCTCAAATCCTACACTCTATTTTCTTCATGCAAGAAAACTGAAACTTATTCGGAGTGCGCAAGTTATCTACTTTGTTGATCTGTTGGACTACTGGCATCAATTTATAAGCCGTAGGTTGACTTATTGGGGGATTCTTAGAGAAAAATAAATAATAATAATAATAATAATGCAGATTTTATGATCTTTTTTCAGTTCAAATCCAATGGACACAGAATGAGATGATTCTATCTTGTGGAATAGAATATGATCAACATGTGATAAGGGAACCCGTTTGGAGGGGATAAGATTGGCATTTACTCTAAAGTCAATGTCATGGTAAGAATATGCTCTTACAATGGTTGGGATTCAACCCATATGTGTCCTTATGCTTATGTCACATTAAATGTCCTTTTCATAATATCATAACATATATGAGACTATATTATGTGATTTTTTAATATTGTTGTGACATAATATATATTTGTAATTTAAATAAAACTTTTCAATTGACGTGTCATGATCATATTAGAGGAACGTGAAGTACTATTACAAAAGTTGATTTAGATGACGGAGATTACATGACCAATTTTATAAAAATCATAGTCTAAAACATAATACATGATGGTTTAGGGGAAACCATCGGGTAATCTTCCTAAACTGTCTTGTAATCTTCCGAAATCATGGAGATTATACGACGGTTTAGGGAAACGTTTTGATCTTCCAAAAATCACTCTAATAATTTGAAATTTTATACTTAGAATTACAGGTAAATTATTAACTTAAATATTTGAGATTACATGACGGTTTAGGGAAACTGTCAGTAATCTTTCAAAAATCACGGAGATTACATGACGGTTTATGGACACCGTCGTGTAATCATCCGAAATCATCTAAAATTTGAAATTTATGCTTTGAAATTGACGCATAAACCATAACTTAAATCTCTGAGATTACATGACGATTTAGAGAAACCTCGTGTAATTTTCGAAAATCACTCTAAAATTTGAAATTTTTGTTTAAAATTCGCGTGTAAACTATTAACTAAATCTCCGAGATTACACCACGGTTTAGGAAACCGTCGTGTAATCTTCCAAAATCACTCTAAAAATTTGAAATTTTGTGCTTTAAAATTCGCGCATAAACCCTTAACTAATCTACTTTCCTCATTCTTTCTCATAATTTTCATCTTTCTCCCTCTTGCCATTCAAAGATTCTCCTACCTACTATCTCCTTCGCTCGCCTGCCCACCGATAGACCCTGCCCTCCCTGCCACCGCCCTCCTGCCACCGCCTACCCTCTTTCTTATTCTCCCAATGAGCCACCGCCGCCTCCCCCTCTTCCTCATTAGACTATGCCCGCAACACCACCATCCCTCCCCTCATTCTCCCGTCACCCTCAACGCTGCCTCCCCCTCTCTCTTTTTTCACTACTACCGTTGCCACCTCCACTGCCACCCTGCTTCCATCAAGGCCGTGACTATTTTGCATCAAAGAAAGGCAAGGTGACTTCCATATTGCTCAATTTATTGTTTCCAATAAAAATACAAACACACAATTCTTTTATAACTTGCTGAGTGTAATTTGTCTATTTATTGTTGTTCAATTTTTTTATGTTGCTTTTTGTAGACGAATCTTTTGTAAAATTTTTTAGCATTTTAAGATCTACGAACACAATATTCTACGTATTTTTTCCGCCACCACATGCTCGATGAAATGTCAAATGGAATTTTGTTTGATTTAATCTTAATGGTATGCATCTTAATTATTTTGAATTTTGTAAATTTGCTAGGGCCCTAATGGATTGAAGCTTATTGCAGGAGAAGGAATTAAAAGGAGACAAGACTATTAAAAAAAAAAATCTCGAATCGTTCTTGTCCTCACCAAGAGGAAGTGTTGAATTGGTTATTTTATTTAGGCTTTATGAGGACATAGTATTGAATGGAATTGACGTACTTGAAAGAAAATAATTTATACTTGGGATTATATGAATTTGATTAGGGGAGAATGGACTAAATTTATAATGCAATTCATTAATTATGATATGTAAACTGGTAAGTAATGGATGGTTTTTTTTTACTTTGATACAATATATTAATATATTTCAATCATATCCTGGACCATATATTGGATAACACACGGGTTAGGCCACCCATGGGAAATCACTAAAAAATGCCAAAATATTTTTTAATTCATGTTAGATTTTACACGACGGTTTTGAACAAAAATCGTCGTGTAAAGTTCTTACTTTAGTGAAATTTACTTCCTTTTTCTCTATTTGATAACGTGTGAACGGTCGTGCAATATGAGATACCATGATGGTTTATTAACTGTCGTGGTATATTAAAATATTTCATGACAGAGGATTATATAACGGTTTGTCTAACCATCGTGTAAACTTTACACGATGATTAACCATCGTCAAATCCATACTTTTGACTAGTGAAAGTACAAAAATAAAAGGATATAGGAGTTGAATTTCTGACCCAAGTCACACAGATGATTTTGACTTTTAGAGGAAAGCATAGCATTTAGCATCTCTTGCATGGATATGGTGCTCCCAAACTACGTACCGTACCAAATAGAAACTTTTTCCATATCAATTTATGATTTTAAAATTGGGTCAATTTAATACATAGTCTCCGAATCATACACTATATCTTATGTTAGTCCCTAATTTTTTTATGAACTTTTCTATTATACACTAATGTTCATTTGTAATAATTTGTGAAGAGAACTGATCCACTTCATGAAAACTCGAAAATCACAAATTAGTTCATGTGCAACTCCAACAAGTGTGTGCATTGTGCAAGCCCAAGCCCAATCCCAGGTCCAAAACCAAGTGAAGTTTAAAGGCGTTTGTGATATTCGTGAACTTTATTTTCGTGAAGTGAAACTTTTCTTTCAGTAAAATATTAGACATCAATTAAACAAGTTTTAGTCTCATAAGCATTATTATGAGTTAAGTCGTAAATAATATTTATTGAAAAGAAATTATACCTTAATCAAAGATATTCTAGGAGCAAACTAACTTCAATCAAAGATATTGCACAAACTGTATTTAATATTAAAAAAATAAAAAAGCATCGTAGATCTATTTTAAAATTACAGTTTCTATCCAAAATATTATTAATTATGATTTCAGACTTGATTAAAGTTACTTGTGTTCACTTTTTGTTTTGTTTTTTGATAAAATACTGATATAAGAGCCATTTTCGTAATAGTAGAAAAGTTCTAGATAGCGTGTCATGAAAATTAAAAATTAAGTACAAATTAAAGATTGAAAGTATAATTTAAGTACCATTTGAAAAAGTAATTCTAAAAAAAAAAAAAAATTTCTCTTCATCCTTTTTGTATGGGATTCTATAATTAGTAGAGCAATACACGCAGTCAAGAACATATATATAAATGGTATAAAATCTATTTACAAAATCGTCAAGATTCTTCTGCAATGTGACATCATCCCAATTAGTCGAGATGGTTACATTCTCAAGGACAGTCGTACATCTGGGTACTTAGGTAATTGACAAAAATCGTCACTCTCAATCTATTCTACCTTTGTTCTTTATATCCAAACGTATCTATAACATGTAGAAAAAATTCACGTAGAAACTCATGTAACTTTTGTTTTATTGGTATTGTATCAACATTTTAACGATATGAATTTTTTCTACATTTAACGATATAATCCATAACTTAAAAGTATCACTTTTTAAATTTTTAACATAGATAATTACATATTATACAATTAAAATTTTAATCCTAACTTTTTTTTTTTGAATAAAATGAGAGAGAGAATAAATGATATATAGGAAATGAAGCACATCCCAACTAAGTTGGTACCAGCTTATAATATCTATCATCTAACAAATTCCTAACTCGATATTATTAATAAAAGAGAAAAGAAAGAAATACAAAAATGTGCAAACAAAGAGGGTAAAAGAAACAGCGGCCAAAAAGGCGGCAAACACTAAAACTTAAAATAACAAGAGCCGGAATCTAGTCTCATAGATTCAAGTCTTAATTTTTCATCTTGAGAGTAAACTACAATTATATGTCTCATTACCTCTAGCCAAAACCAAGTAGGAAAAAGACTAGAGGGAAAAAAGAATACATAATTACCACATTCGATTGACTTATCACAAAAACTTGTAGCATAGAAAACCAGCCATATCGCGACCAACAGCATTCAATCAAAAATCTGGCCAATTGAACCACCAAATTGTGTCTTGCAATCTAACCATATGAGCCGCTAATCTATTAAGCAATATGATTACCTTCCCTGTATATGAGTGACACAAAATGGGATTAATTCGAAGTCTAATTTAATAAAGTGAGATTTTATAAAATTGAGGGACAAAATAAGAATGTTCCTATAACCCATGGGCATTAAAGTACCCCCTGACCTGTTGTCCGCCTGAATCATCATGTCACAAAGCATCCACATTGCAAAGAACTAGAGAAGAGCTCTGAGAGAAGAGATATTATGTCATTTTATAGCTATGTGTATAAGAGGTGCCATATGACAAGTACATATTGAAGCATAAACCATTCGTTACACTATAGCAAAAACAAAATAAAAAACAAAAACAAAAACATTCTTATCAAGCGTTATTTTTTTTTTCCTTCAAAAAAACAATTTTAGAAATAATACTTATAAAGTATAGGATTTATTTTAAAGAATTGAATAATCGGTACCTCCCGCTTAATTTTTGATCAGATATGTACTGAAAGATCATGATGCAAACCCAAAAACTGAAAAAAAAAAAAAAAAAGGGGGTGTATAATAATTCACTTTACTACACATTACAAAAAATGTTGTGTACCTATATATCCATAAATGGTTGTCTCAGATCTCGCATGAAAAGATAGAGAGCCAAAATGAACCAAGACCGACTTGCCGGCAGCCGATGAACAAGCATTTGCTGAATCTTTGACTTCCGGCCGGCAAGTCATTCTTGGCTCAAATCCTACTCTCTATTTTCTTCGTGCAAGAAAACTGAAACTAACAATTAAAAGTGATCAAATTATCTATCTCCTTGTTTGTCTGCTGAACTACTGGCATCGATTTTATAGGCCAAACAGGTTGACTTATTGTGGGATTCTTAGAGAAAAACAATAAATATACATATATATATATATATATATATATATATGGGTTTGATGATATCTTATTTAAGCTCAAATCCAATGGACAAATAGAAATAGGTGCTTCTGTTTGTGGGAATAGAATCTGATCTAGAAGTGATAAGAGAACCGGATGGGTGGAGAGGATAGGATCGACATTCACACTGCATTAATTGTTGGAATTTGACTTATCTGTTCTTTTATCTCATTTTATATCCTTTTAATAATATTATAAAATGTAATTAAGTTAATATAGTTTTTTCAATTAATATGATTGACATTTAAATATACATGAAATATTTAACTAGCACGACGGCATGATTTTATTAAATAGACTTGAAGGAACAAGAATTATAAAAGGATATATGAGTTAAATTGGAGGTGTTGACAACTGAGTCATAATGATTTCTTTGACTTTTTTGGGAAAGGATAGCATCTGCGTGAGACGTATGGTCAAATGACATACTCCCATACTTAGTGCCCTACCAAATTGAAACTTGTTCCCTCCTAAAGTGGTAAGTTTATGAATTTTAATTTATTATTTTATTGATTCTTTTACATGTACTCAAGAAGATAAATCTAATTCACAGAATCGTCAAGATTCTTCTAGATCAGTGTGTCACATTGACTCAATTAATCGGGATGGTTGCATTCTCGGAGGACAGTCTTACATCTTGGTACTTAGGCAATTGACAGAAATCGTCACTCTCAATCTATTCTACCTTTTGTTCTTTATGTCCAAACGTATGTATAATATGTAGAAAAAGCTGAACCCATGTAACTTTTTGTTCAATCCATGTTGCATCTACTTTCTAACGATCTGATTTACAATAAAAACATCGCATTTTAAATTTTTAATATGAATATATTATTAAAAAATTAATTTAACAGTTAAAACAACAAAATATATCTCAATTAAACTACAATTCATATTATAGTTTTAGTCTAATCTAATAACGTAAATTAAAGAGGCAATAGGAGTTAAGTAATTTCGTCTCCCTCCTCATGTCATTCAACGCTTTCTTCTTCTTCTCTCTCTCTTTTTTTTTTTTCCTGCCTAATGTGGGATGCCTACGCTTCAACGTAGTAATAAATGTTTTTTAGTTTACTCTTTCCTTTCTTTATTTTTATATTTTTATATTTTTTATTTTTTTGTGAATTACTCTTTCCTTTCTTACTCTGTCGTTCTCCTGCACTATTTCAAAGAGACGTTAGCTAGTATGAATGAAATTATAGCTTTTTTTTTTGTTTAAATTTATGTTATTCTATTTATAGTATTTGGAATATTCGCACTAGGGCCAATAAAACTTGAGGTCTTTCATGTTCTTGCTCATCAACTTTAAAAACTCCACCTTGTTATATTAAAACTTTTAAATTACTCTCACTTTGGCCCCTCCGCTTCCTTTTGCATGAAAATCAAACGTAAAATCCTCACATATTCTCACATGGTGAGTTGATGAAAACATTTTGATTTAGGTACTGCGGTACCGGCCCTTTTATATAAAAGAATCTCTAGATTGTAATCACAAAATTTTTCTATCGCTTGTTTCAAGTTTAGGCACTCCAATCACTCCCCTGAAGCTATTGAAATCGTGGATAGGAAAAAGATGGCTTGCAATAAGTCAGATTCGTTTTGTAGTAGCTCTAATTCATTTAGGACACAACCCTTTTATTACCCCCCTTTTTTTTTTTTTTTTTTTTTTTTGGAAACGAAACAGAAGGGCAAAGTGGGAGTAATTCGAAATTTAGTTTAGTGAAGTGGAAATTTATAAAATTGAGGGACAAATGAGAATTTTCCCAAAATTCAAGGGCCATTAAAGCAGCCCCGCCTTATTGTCGGCCTTAATCATTGTGTCACCAAGCTTCCAAATTGCAAATAGATATAGCTAGAGACGAGCTCCGAAAGGAAAAGATACTGTGACATTTTTATAGCTGTGTATAGAAGTTGCCAAATTACAAGTATTGAAACATTAACCTTTGGTTACACTTTAGCAAAAATAAAAATAAAAACAAAAACATTCCGTATTATGGAGCTTTATTTCTATTTTCTCCTTCAATAATGAATTTAATATTAATACTTCACAAGTATCGAATTTTTTTTTTTAAGATTTGAAGCATTAGTACCTATGCTTAATTTCTCGATCGGATATATACTGAAAGATCATGACGCATATCCAAAAAAGGTGAAAAAAAAAAGCATGAATGATGATGCACTTAACATACACATTATAAAAAAAAAAAAAATGTTGTGTACCTACCAAGTTTCAATACCAAGAGATTAATATGATTAGAAATAAATATATCTGAGTTTAGCTGTCTCAAGTTTCAATACCAAGAGATTAATATGATTAGAAATAAACATATCTGAGTTTAGCTGTCTCAAGTCTCGCATGAGAAGATAGAAGGCCAAACTGAGCCAAGACAAACTTGCCGGCTTTGTCAATACCTTTGACTTTCCGTCAAGTCATTCTTGGCTCAAATCCTACACTCTATTTTCTTCATGCAAGAAAAATGAAACTAATTCGTTGTGATATCCATCTTCTTGTTTATCTGTTGGACTACTGGCATCAATTTTATAGGCCAAATAGGTTGACTTATTGTGGGATTCTAAAACAACAAAATAAGGGTTTTGTGATCCTTTTTTAAAGTTCAAATTCAATGGACAAAGAAATAGTTGATTCTATAGTGTGAGAATCAAATCGGATATAGAATTGATAAGAGAACTGGATGGGAGGAGGAGATAAGATCTGTATTTACTCCTGTAATCGTTGGGATTCGACTTATATATTCTTTTCTCATTACATGTCATTCAGATTTAATTATTATAGTTTTCTAACTAATACAATTTTATATTTTTATTTTAAATGAAACTTTTAACTAAGACGGCGACATGATTTTATTCAAGAGACGTGAAAGACGCAGAGACACAAGACTGAAAGAACATAAGAGTTGAATTTCAACAATTGACCCCGAGTCACAAAGATTGCTTTGACTTTAAGGGAAAGGATAGCACGTGCACGATTCTTATAGTCAAAATATGCTCCCAAACTACGCACCCGACCAAATTGAAAGTCAAATTATGATTTTTAATTTTAATTTCATGATTCTTTTGTCTGGATTCTATAATTATTAGAGGAGTACAAGTAGTCAAGAAGATAAATGAATGGAATAAAATATATATATGAAATGTCAATATATACTTCTAGAATGTGACATTGACCCAATTTAGTCGAGATGGTTACATTCTCATAGAACAGTCGTATGTCTTGGTACTTAGGCAATTGAAAGAAATGGTCACTCTCTATCTATCCTATCTTTTGTTCTTTATATCCAAACGCATCTAGAATAGGAAAAATTAAATATATAGATTATATTGTTTTTAAACACTAATGTAAGTAAATGATAGAAAAAATTTTATTTAAGAAAATTACCATTAATCAGTGAGTGATTGTGGGATTGATTGGCTATAATTAATCAGTAAAATATATATGAAAACAGTTCTTGACATTGTATCTTTGGCTATAATTAATCATTCTTGGCTCAAAGACTCTCTGTTTTCTTCACATGCAAGAAAACTGAAACTTCGAAGCCTCAAAATTGCTCTACTTATTCCTATAATTTTATCCTCCATGTTTTTCTACGTACTGGTCTTCTAACATCAGTTTGTAGGCCGAAGAAGTTGACTTATGCATTTGACTTTTTATAAGCCTGTATATACATATATATATATATATATATATGTATATGCATTTATTAAATTCTCTTGATATATGATCCTTCTTATCCTAACTAGATATTGTTGATTCGATGTCGAGGGAACAAAATCTCTAGAGGAGAACGGACAAGAAGTGTATTTACCCTAATAAAGTGAGAATTTATAAAATTAAGGGACAAAATGCCGTTTTGTTGTCGGCCTTAATCGTCGTGTCACCAAGCTTCCACATTGCGAAGAGCTAGAGAAGAGCTCCGAGAGAAGAAATATTAATTATGGAATTTTAATGACTCTGTATAAAAGGTATTGAAACATTAACCATTTGTTACACTACAGCAAAGATAAAAACAAAAACAAAAACATTCCTTATCAAGCGTTATTTCCATTTTTGTCTTCGATAATAAATTTAAATAATACTTATAAAGTATAGAATTTTATATTTTTAAAATTGATTGATCGGATTTATTTTAGAATTGAATCATCCGTACCTATGCTAAATCTCTCAATCGGATATGTACTGATAGATCGTAATGCATACCAAAAAAAGTATTAAAAAAAAATGCTAGTATATTTGATGAATTCACTTAAGCTGATACAGATTACAAAAAATAATAATAATAAAAAATAATGTATACCTACCGATTTTCAAGACCAAGAGATAATAACGATTATTGATTGGAAACAATCATATTTAGGGTCAGCTATCTCAGATCTCGCATGAAAAGATAGAGAGCCAACATGAGCCAAGACCGACTCGCCGGCGATGAACAAGGATTTGCCAAACCTTTGACTTGCGGCTGGCAAGTCATTCTTGGCTCAAATCCGACTCTCTATTTTGTTCATGCAAGAAAACTGAAACTAATAGTACAAAGCGATCAAATTATCCACTTGTTTGTCCGCTAGACTCCTGGCATCGATTTTATAGGCCAAATAGGTTGACTTATTGTGGGATTCTTAGAGAGAAATAAAAACAATACGGCTTTTTAACTTCAAATCCAGTGAACATAGAAAAATGTGATTCTGTGTTGTGGGAATATAATCTGGTCATGAAGTGAGAAGAGAACCGGTTGGAAGAAGGGGATAAGATATGCATTGCATTTACTCAAAGGACGTTCATGCTTATACAAATATGCTCATATAATTGTTGGGATTCAGCTCATATATCTCTTTAATTGAGTCTTATTTGTTATTTTATTAACATTATGACACATGTAACTTATTAATATGGTCTTATAACTGATGTCATATGATATATTAATCAAAATGAAACTTTTAATTAATGTGTTATAATTTTATCAAAGAGATATGAGAAAAACAAGAATAAAAGGGTACAGGAGTTGAATTTCAATTTTTGACCCCGAGTCAGAAAGATTGCTTTGACTTTATGCAGGAGTGGAGGGAGGTGGTACCCAGTGGGGAGCCCCCCACCGAAATTTTTTCTTTTATTTTTTACCCCAAAGATTTTATAGTTTTCCAATTTTTATCCTTATTAAATATTAAAAATTCTCACATAATCTTTACAAAATTAATTCTTCTCCAAAAGTTTTATAATTTTTTAATTTTGTTGTACTACAAATTAAAAATTTTGATAGCCCCCACTAAAATCTTACTCTTTAATTTGAAACTTCTATGTTATTTGTTTTTTCTTATTATTATTTTTTTTTTGGTTATAGCACCTGTCCTGAAATATATATATGTCTAGCTCCACCGTTGACTTATTGGGAAAGATAGCACGTGCATGAGATATAGTCAAAATATGGTCCCAAACTACGTACCATACCCCGGCCAAATTGAAAGTTGTTGCATAGTAAAGTGGTTAATTTATGATTTTTAGTATTTTATTTTTCTTGATTCTTTTTGCCTGCGATTCTATATATAATTATTTGAGCAATACAAGTTGTCAAGAAGATATATGCATGAACGGTATAAAATCCACATACAAAATCATCAAGATTCTTCTGGAATATGACATCAACCCAATTTGGTCGAGATGGTTACATTCTCAGAGGACAGTCGTACATCTTGGTACTTAGGTATAATTGACTGAAATCGTCTCTCTCAATCTATTCTACCTTTGTTTTTGTTTTTGTTTTTTGTTTTATTTTATTTCCAAACGTATCTATAATATGTAGAAGAAAACTCAGCTAAGTCAATTTTTTAACAATCTAATTTTTAACTGAAATCATTATTTTTTAATTTTTAACATGATTTATCACATATTAGATTAACTATTGAATTTTATTCTAACAACTAAAATCACAATATATCTGTCTCGATTAGATTATAATTCGTAATATAGTTTTGTCTAATCTATAACGTAAAAGTTAAGTTTTTTTATCTCCTTCCTTGTAATATTATTATTATTATTTGCCTTCTAGAATTTGCCTTTACTCTTTCGATCCTTTCTTACTTTATCCTTTTTGTGCAACATTTCAGAGAGACGCAGCATGAGCGAAATTATTGCTTTTGTTTTTCAATTGCTTTGTTTTATATTTTTTATTATTTATTTAATTATTAATATTGCAATATTTGCAGTAGTACCCCTTGAACATTTAAGTCATTTCTGTTTCTCCTCCTCAACTTTAAGAAAATCGAAATTACTCTCGCTTGACCTCCTAAGTTCAAAATCACATGTAAAGTCCTTATGTGCGCTCACATGGGAGATTGATGAAACAATTTACTTTAGATAATGTCCTTCTGGCCCTTTTATATAAAAGATCTCTATATTTTAAATCCCAACATTATTCCATCAATTTTTCAAGTTTAGGCATTTCAATCGCTCCCTGAAACTAAATTATGGATTGGTAACTTGCAATAAGTTCGATTAATTTAGTAGAAGCTCTAATTTGTTTAGGAGACGACCCTTTCTAAATGTTCTTCTTTTGGAACCTGGCAGTTTTATAGCAAAGTGTATAAAAGGTGTCATATATATATATATATATATATATATATATATTACAAGCATCGAAACATTAAACATTTGTTACACTATAGCAAAAATAAAAATAAATAAAAACAAAAAAATTCCTTCTCAACCATTATTTCCTTTTTTTTTTGTTCGATAATAAATTTAAAATAATATTTATATAAATTTTTATTTTAGAACTGAATCATCGAATTCTATTTTTAGAATTGAATCTATCGGAAATTTCTCAATCGGAAGTGTATTGAAAGATTGTGATGCATACCCAAAAAAGGAAAATAATATATATAATATATATATATATATATATGTTAGTGTATTTGATAATGCATTTAAACTAACACACATTACCAAAAAAAAAAAATGATGTATACCTACCAATTTTCAAGACCAAGAGATTATATATAATGATTGGAAATAAACATATCTAGGGTTAGGTGTCTCAGATCTCGCATAAGAAGATAGAGAGCCAACATGAGCCAAGACCGACTCGCCGGCGATGAACAAGGATTTGCCAAACCTTTGACTTCCAGCCGGCAAGTCATTCCTGGCTCAAATCCTACTCTCTATTTTCTTTATGCAAGAAAACTGAAACTAATAGTCCAAAGTGATCAAATTATCTACTTGCTTATCCGCTGGACTACTGGCATCGATTTTATAGGCCGAATAGGTTGACTTATTGTGAGATTCTTAGAGAAAAATAGAAATACAGCTTTTTAAGTTCAAATCCAATGGACAAAGGGACAGTTGATTCTGTGTTGTGGGAATTTTATTCCCCTTCATTTTTTTTTCTACTGGACTCCAAACATCAATGTATAAGCCAAAGAAGTTGAGTTCTGCATTTGACTTTTATAAGCTTGTATATATATATATATATATATATATCTATATGTATATATTATATTCTCTTGATATTTGATCCTTCTTATCCTAACTAGACATTGTTGATTTGATGTAGAAGGAACAGAATCTCTAGAGGAGGAGGAGAACGGACAAGAAGTGTATTTACACTAATTTTGGTGCTAATAGGAATATGTCCTTACACGTTGTTACATTTTGACTTTAGTGGGAGGATAAATGATCTGTTCAAGTTAGTCAAATTCCATATCCAGAAGCATCCGAGTCCATTTACATGACGTCTTTTTTTTTTTTTTTTTAATTATTTGTTCAGACATGTACAAATGAAAATAAGCCGTTCGATGGGATCCTTGTAAAACTAGTGTGTGTGTGTGTATTATTGATGGATAGCGAGAAGTCAACTAGTATGTATAGAAGAAGACATTTGCCGAGACCTTTCCATCAAAAAGAATCAATAGGGTGCAGACGAGGGGAGATATCCAAATTCAAATAAACAAGTAGTAGAAAAGCCATTGTAGAGGACATATTTGTTAGAAAATCCCAAGAAAAGGTCATAAAAAAATGTTAAGTTCATAAAAGGTCCATTTGGATTAACTATTGAGGTCGAATTTTTTCCCTTTTCTTTTTTTTTTTTTTTTTTCCAAAAGTTTTGCTTTCTCATTTTTACATCTCTCTATCTCTTTCTTTCATTTTCAAAAGCATGTTAATACAACGAATAGAAGTTCCAATATTAATCGTGGATTTATCTCCATGCTAATATAAAACTTGCCCAAAAATGGTCCCATAACTACGAAAGACATAGTCCAGAGTCTCAAATTCTATTTCGTTCCCCTGCAGAATAACAAGGTATCTTTAATTAGTTTATAAAAGAAGAGTAGGAGAAGTCGTATCTCGACTAAGGGCCTGTTTAGAGGGACATTTAAAGATGATGTTTTGAAAATTGAGTTGAAAATATGTGTTTGGAGAGAAAACTTTTGAAAAAGTTCTGTAATATAAAAAATAGTACAAAAATTTGAAATGTATTTGGAAAAAATGGAAAATGGATCTTGTCTTGTTTATCTCGTTGATACGAGCATTTTGCCATAAAAATAATCTCATTTTAATTTAAAACGAGAAAGTTATGAATTTTTAAAATTTGAGTATTTTGAAAATGAAAGAGAATAAATGTTTGATTTAGAGTTAGAATTTTAAAAATTCAAATAATAATATACCATATGGAGACGGCGTCCCAAATGGACCCTAAGGCGAGAGTGGCACCAATCTCAATAAGTCTGATAATAAGGCCTACAACGAAAATCCCTCGTGGAAAAGATTTTTAAGTTTCGAAACCTGTGATTAATTAAAATGTTATGATGAAGCCTTTCTTTTTTTTTTTTGGCATTCCCCTTTAAAATCTCGAAGACAATATGCCCGCACATGAACAAATTGTAATACTAAGAGTTTGAATTCGAGATCTTGTGTTCAAATATCTTACTAATTAGGCTTACAATTTCGTTAGGCCCCCTACCGGACTAGGAATGTGAAGGCTTTTTTTTTTTTTTTTTTCGGAGCAGTCCAAAATAGAGAGTGAAAATGAGGATCATTTGATAAGAATATTGAAGTTCAGAATGTGTATAATTGATGATATGATTTAAAAATAATATTTAACTTTTTTTTCTTTTTGGATATTATCTTTGATTCTTCTAGACTGGGGTTTTATTTAAATTTTAAAGCACTGTAACACTACTACAAAAGAAGATAAGGATGTCATGGAATCCATACATTTACAAAATCTTGAGCAAGATCGTTAAATTAGAATGTGATTTCCTGACACAATCACATGGATAGTACTTTAAAGGACCAATATTCATACACACGATCTTTAGTGCCCACTAAAGTAATTGACCGAAGTGTTACATGATCAAGTTGTACCTTTTCCTTCTTTTGTCAATGGAAACGTACTCTTTGAAAAAGTAAACATGACACAATGGAATTTATTCGT
Organism: Ficus hispida; assembly: GCA_025413025.1. Classification (NCBI taxonomy): domain Eukaryota; kingdom Viridiplantae; phylum Streptophyta; class Magnoliopsida; order Rosales; family Moraceae; genus Ficus; species Ficus hispida. Next base: position 4,909,466 of record CM046362.1, read on the forward strand.
TTGCAATGCAGTTGTGCTGAGACACTGTCATTTAGCATCTTTAAAAAAAAAAAAAAAAAAAGTCTCCTTATGTATTATGTATAGTTTTATTAGCTTAGCCTTCTATATAACTCATAATTCAGAACAACAATGACGACAACCTTTATAATAGCCGTACATCCATCTAGACTAGCAATATTATCCTCATATAATTTCATACTTAAAGCCCCTTCCCTATATAAGATTTCATACTATTAATTAAAAGATTGTTCAACCATCAACTATCAATATAGGAATGAAGAAAAAATTGTTCTCAGCATTTTGCCGAATAATTTGTGTGCTATGAAACTGAATCATCATTACTCAACCAAAGTAAATCCTTTCCTGTTAAGTTGTTTTTGCTTCATTAACATACAAACAAATCCTAAAACTATTAGGGAAAAAAAAAAATCAACAAAACATAAAATCGAACCAAAAAAAA